>CAOJZF010000569.1:0-14076 GCA_948465475.1 Thalpophila matura
GCTCATCATTCCTTTTTCTTAGTTACCTACCAGTAATTATATTCTTAATTATTTTAATACCTACAAGGTTGTATTAGAATCTATAAAAAATTTATTTTTCTGATTTAGAAAATGTTTCACTAAACCATAACTTCAGCAATGGTAGCAGCAGAAAGTTAGCTAAAAAATACTGTAACTTCAATACTCCCAACAAATAATTCTTATTTAAATTTTACAAAATGGCTATGTTTAACTTGGGAAGTTGGCTTTTCTAGTGGATTTAGTACCTAATGTTAAGGTTGTAAATTGTGGCCATATGATCCTACTAATAGTTTATCAAAATCTCAACCTTGGCTCAACTAGACCTCCCTCTAGAAGTCCATACATAGCTACTCATCAGGTGAGACTCCCTATCTTTAAGGGAAGCATTACTAATAAAATAGATTTTAATTTTTTTATTTAGAGTACTATATATAGTAGAAAGTAAAAGAGAGCTTTATGAAGTCTAATGAGTTACTGATATAAATTAAAATCATACTAAAGAATAGTTTAATTTATATATATGAAAAAGTGATGATTTTTCCTGGCTTTTAATAAAAGGTCATATGAAGGTTTATTTTAAATAACTTGTGATGATTTCTGTCATTTCTTCTGTGTGGTATAAACTAAAGCCTAAAGATAATCTGGAAAACCATACAAAAAAACATTAATACTCTGACTAGCCTAAAATTGTGTGTAAACTCAACTATGCCAGATACATCTTCTTATGAAGTCTTTTCTATTAGGTAAGCCAACTCATCTGGAGAGAAAAGTGCCTCTTAGTTAAAAAAGTTTACTTATAGGCCTGTAAGTAAAACAAATGAGTTTTGCGCTTAAATAGTTTAAAATCATACCCAAAAGGATTAAATGGACATGAGATAACCCAAAGAAAAAAAGAGTGAGTGAATATATTAGGTCACCAGAATGAATAAAGTATGCCTTTGTTTTGATTACTCAAATTTATTTTAACTATGATGCCTATACAAATTAAATCCCTAACATTATTAAAGGTTCTAAATAGTAAACCATCCCCAACATCTCCAAAGCCAAAACTTTTTTAGCTAAAATAAACTTTCTTATCTTTATCATATATTCTATAAATATATTTTTATAATCTTTGTTGGATAGTGATACCAAATATTTCCTAGTCAATAACTAATTTTGCAAAATGTACATTCTCAACCAGGTCAGTTATAAAATAAGGACTTAGAAAATGCCAGACCAGTCAAGAGCCAAAGTGAATAAAAATATAGATGTCATTAGCATAACCTTGGTCAAACAATTTTCTAAATTTTTGGTCCACTTTTTATAAATCTATAATTAAGTCAATTACTTAATTTTATTAGTTAATACCACTTAAAGCCAACTATTGATCTTATTAAATTCTTTTTGCCCATTTCCTAAGGCATTATCAGATTTAGTATATAACCTAACAGTATGCTTCCCTAATTGAAGGATTATATATAAGTAAAACATAAAACTAGAGGAAAATGATAAGAAAAGATAGGTGAAATTGTAAAAATACATTATTCTCATTTCAACAACTCCTCTATAGGTCAAAATTATCAAAACCTTAGGATAATAAATCTATAAGAATTGTGGGAGATCTTTAGAGGATTAACAATAGGGGCTATCATACCTCTTTAGAGTTAAAGATCATATTATACTACAAAGATCAAATCAAGGATATTGCCCCTTTACCAGATCACACCTCAAAAAGATAAAAAAAGAAGAAAATCATCATAAAAGGCCTGGAGAAAGTCCTCTTTTAGTTTTTTAAATCCTATTGAGGGATAGCTTTATCTTTTGTCCAAAAATTATAGTAAGTTTTTTTCTCTTTATCTATAACCCCCTAAACTCTTAGTTAGTCAAAAATTAGTACCCTATTTCTCCAATTAAAGAGTAATAAAATTGAATTTGAGGTGCCAACATCTTCTCTAAGATTGACTTTATGGCAGGGTATAATTGAATTTATTTCCATCCTAAGAGAATTCCAAAAGTACCTTTCAGACAGGATGTGGCGTTTACATATTGATTTTTGTGAGATTTGAGATGACAACTGCTATCTATCTTTGTAAAATTAGATAACTTTATAGCTAAAAATAAACAAAAAGGTTTTTTGTTTATTTAAAAATATTATAGTGTATGGTATAAACAAAAGACAATTTCTGATATTTTAAAATTTTAGATATTAAAGGTGGATAAACTATTTTCCAAAACTTTGAAGGTAAATATTTTTTATCTTAACACTCACACTATTAGAGTACATTGCATCTATTGAAGAATTTTCCCAGATTCCAAAGAGATAAAGTACATCAACTACTTACCCTAACCTCTAATAGTTAAAACACTATAATCCTTCTTGGGATTGATTTTTAACATCCAAAAGTTCATTTTAACTTTCATAAAACAACAAGACCACTCTTAAATCTATCAAAGAAATACAAGGACCTTCTATAACCTCATATCAGGGTATTAAGTTTTCATCAACAGAAAGGAAACTTAACACTGCCCCTATCCTACAGTATACTAATATGATTAAAGAGTACTCACTAGATACAAAATCCAATAAAAAAGTTTAGGTGCTGTACTATATAAAATATGCTTTTCTACTCTAACCTTTAACATCTGGTATTTGTTCTCTACTGGTTTAAATTTATTGAGTTCTTATACTAAAAAAACTGTTTTAATATTTTTAACATCATGAAGTGATGCTTCTACCTTAAAGGGGTACTCATGTTAATAGTGTTAGCTGAATAAAAGTCTTGATATTTAATAAAAACTCAAAACACCTTAACTAAGGTTAAAAAAAATAGATTTATTTTCTTTTTGATTATATTTTTTAAACTAGTGTACTGTGAAATATTCATGAGCTACACTTGTGCCTATTTCTAAATATCATGATCAGCCTATGTGATTATAATAAATAGTATAATACAATCTTAGGCACAGGCAATAATTTAAGCCTTTGTTCTAAATAACTAATAAGGATTAAATAATCCAATTAATTGATCCATCTAATAGATCTAACCACATGATGGAGGCCAATAATCAACTACCATAATAATTAGTTCAGGCAAAATAATACATGGTTTTATATTGAATTAATTAATAAAAATATGATCATTCTGATCAAAGGTATTTAATTCTAATCTTATTTTACTAAATAATTATTATAGATGACGGACTTGGAAAAGATGTAGCCAATTACCTATTCTCAACAAGAACCTTATTATTATCAACCAAATCTCAAACAATTACTAATTACAAGCATGCTCTTGGCAAGGAATAACAATGTGTTCAATTTTTGGCAAGAACACACAACAAGCTCAATTCTTGCCAATTCCCCACTTTTATTTGGATTCTTGACAAGAACTCCCTCCTATTTACTAGGATGATTATGCCTTCAGTCTAGGCTAATTCTTATCAACAAATATTACTCCAGTCAAACCTAGGGAGTGACGACCCTAGTACCTATGACAGCTTCTTCCTATAAGTATCCTCAACCAGATTACACTAAAATTCAAATACTTAAGACTGGTTATAATCAAGATTATGATAAGATGCTTTGATAATTATTATGTTATGGTACTACTAAGACTAGGGAACTTAAGTGATCAACACATTACCTCACTAATATTTCAAAGCCTAGATTCCCCTTCCCTTCAACTAGTTATAAACCCCTCTCATTTCCCCCAAAATAATCATCAATTTTACTCCCAAATAAACACATACAATCTTCTCTCTCTTCACTAGAAATAGCTATCCGTGAATTCTATTGAAGTTAAGTCTTAATCTAAGACTGACATAAGGAAAATTATAGCTAGAACTAGCTAGAAACAGGAACTATCCACAGAAGAGAACCTTTGGTACTAGTACTCATACTAGTGACCACATCAAGGCCAAGCTCATTAAGCAAGCATCTCTAAGGAAGTTTCACATGTATCACCCAGTCCAAGAGCTCTTACAGACTGACACTCTGCCCTAGATATAATCAGAATATACATTCAAAATTATATATACAGGACCAGAATATGTTATACACATAAACCTTGAAAGGAGGTTACCTAAAATATTTATTACACTTAAAAAAGATTTTATATCAGAGCAAGTTATAAAAAGATATTGGTTATGTTATTTTAATCAGGGCAACAATAGGTAGATAGCCTGCATTCTGGTGACTTGATGAGTGGAGACTAACCTACATCACTACTAGAACCTGTGGACAATAATGTTCAAAGTATCTTTCAAACTTTTGCCTTAAGACTTTGTTGGCCATTATTAAGATAAGATGTCCATATATTGATTAACTATTTTATAACCTGTCAAAACTTAAATATTATAATCTCTTTTTTTAAACATTCATTCTTAGATACAATATAAGGCCCTAAAAACAATAAAAAATAATCATATTTTTTTTAATTACAACTAATCTTATAGGATACAGATACCTATAATTATAATCAACTTTTGCACTAGTTTGCTGGTAGCTTGTGCAACTAAAGTTTGCTATGGTAAACTTATTCTTATGTTAATAGGCTAAAATTATCTAATAATTTCAATAAACCTAAAAGTATTCTATTGAAATATGTAAAGTAAATTATTACTTACAACATTTAGAATTATAGACTATTGCCGCTCCAAGATTAAAACCACTATGCCTTATTATGCTCAAGAAAATGTCTATTACTAAGGACTAAATAGTTTACTTGTCAGTATCTTATAACTAAGTTTTGTGGATGAAAACAAGTAAAAACACTACTCACAGCATTAATTGTCATCAGACCACAAACTAAGTATGAAACTTTCTTTTAATTAGATAAAATAATATAATAGTATTCCAAAACAGAGCCTTCATAAACTGATTAGACCTAATCTTATAAAGTCTAATTTTATCTAAATAATCTTTATATGGATTAAAAGAGAAGGTAATATATAGTAGTTGCCCTAGTTATCCCCACAACTCAAGGAGATAGAAGAACCTGTAAGTTGCTCATTGACAAAATGTAATGGCAACCATAAAAGGTTGATTGGTGTGATTAATAGTGTCATAAATGATAGTGATATCACCAAATTGACATCAGATGATGATCCCTCCCCCAAGGAAATAAATCATCAAAAACTACAAAATTTGGTTAACTCTAGGGCAGTCAAGTGCCAACCCTGGCCTAGACAACAGAAAAACCCCTCCTTTTCCACTGAGAAACAGCCTCAAACCCCCTTAAAAAAGGTGGAAATTTTTGGGAGCTGCACTTGCCCCGTGTAGCCCCAAGGGGCTGCACCACCCCCACCAGGCCGGGTTGAGCAAGCTCAACCTGCCCCTCCGGGGACCTCCCCCCACCCCGCCCCTTGGCTCCCGTCCCATCCCAGTCCCCTCTGAAGATAAGGAAGGATTCCAACTAGTAAAAGGTAAGAAAAGAGGGAGCCAGCCAATGAGATCCCAATCTCCATATTCCTCAATAATCTGGTATCCTTTGTCCAATAGATACCAGTTCCATAACTTCTATTTTTTTGAAGAACAAGTGGAGCTGGTAAGCTAAATAAACCCCTTGTTTTCCCTCTTCCTCCCTTGTGGAGATTCTCTCTTTTGAAAAACAAAATTAGAATTCTCATTCAATAATGGTTCTTTGAATTTTCCTTTAATCAAATGATTATGCCCCCACCCATGCTTTGGTGGACGACCTTCTTAGGAGGGTATTTCCTTCACCCAGGTGCAGCAGTGGATAACTTCCCCTGGCTGTTCTAGATGGGACCCCCCCCCCGTACCTGCACCTGCCTTTGTACCTGAGGAATCCCCCTGTGTCTGCCTGTGTCTCTTCCTCCAGCCCCCTGGTAGGAGACACCACTTACTGCTGTGGCTACATATGGTATAGAGACCCTCACTGCCCCCCTACTCAGAACCAAGACCTCCTCCTCTTGGACTTCTCCAGTGTTCCAACCCTTTCAGGCCCTTTTAGGCCTAGGGGCCACCTATCTCTCAGGATGGCTATGGAACCAAGTCCAGGAGGTACTTGGAGTGTTGTTCTCTGAAAAATAGGCGCACTACAATTAACTGAATATTATTTCAAAAGGGATGATTTAAAATATATCTTGATGGGTCAATGTCAACCTTGGAGGCCTTTCATAAGAAAAAAGTATTGTTAGTATCTATGATCTGGATAAATCACTAAAGAAATTATGTAGATCAGTAACTTATTGAAATTCTACCTTATAGATTAGTTGTTATCACCTATAAAATAACTTTAATATAATATTGGATTAATTTTGGTATTGCAAAAGAGTAACATAGATTATAATAAATGAAAAGGTGCAATATTTTTTTTATATTATCATAGATAGTAATGATCAAGTATTGATGTATAATAAGAAGATATTTTTACTCAAGAGAGCTACAGAGCATAGAAATGAGGTCATGGTGCAGTAGACATTGGCTAAGATAGAAAGGCATTCAATTTGGTACATTAAGATTTAAAGAGAAACAAATTAAATAGGCCATCAAAAAAACTAAATTATGAAACTGAGTGTAGAGTTCTTTCCAAAGTCAACAATTTAAAGTAAAAACCAAAAACTATAGTGAAAAAACATAAATAAATTGCTTGAAATCACTAGAATCTCAAAAATAAAGTTTACCAAATTTGTCTAAGTTGTCCTCATTTAATTTTACACTAAAAAAATTCAAAATAAATAGTTATTTATGTTATTTTTTAAAGGTTTTCTAGTAATTAATGGTTTTTAGTTAAGCTTATATCTTTAAAATTTTTCTGCTTGTTTTATTGTAGTGTTATATTATGTTAAGTTTGAACATCACAATCTAACTTAGTACTAAACTTTTCTTTTAATTATCTAATAAAATCTAAAGACCTTAAAATCTATTAGCCTTGTCCAAACCTGCTTCCTGAGGAAATTTGGTAGTTTTTCCAAATTCATTTTCAGGATCCAATATGCAAGGGCCTTTAGATTGAAGCTAAATACCGCCACTAAAGTAGGAATTCTCCAAAATAGATTTCAAAAAAGGTTCCTGCCAACTCATACTGTCCTAAGTGTGGGATTAACTAAGGCATTACTGCTCCTACTAACAAGAAGAGAGGGAGTAAGTAGGGGTCCTTTAGCCCAAACACAGGTGAACCTCCTTGTGTGTTTCTGTTGCTCCTACTACTATAAGCATAAAACCCATCATGACTTAACAAGCCAAAGGCCATCCTGTGTAAGATAGACTGTTACATATAGTATTGGTCCTTTAGGTGATTGCTGCCCGGGAGCCCAAGTTACCCACTAAGTATCATATAACTAAGGGGTGATCCATCAGTCCCAAATAAGTTGGGTTGCAGGCTAGAGCAAAGACAGATACTTCCCAGATAACTTCTATCCTAGTTGATACTATCCTCCTTATTTTTTCTATTTTCTATAAGCACTCTTTATCTATTAGGAGCATCTCTTATTTTTAAGCTTCAATCAGTTCTCCCAGAGCAGCCAGTATCCCTATAGTCAACCTGTCTTCCGGTTCCATCACTTCATTCTTCCAGAGATGTATCCACTGGTACCAAAGTGACAATGTTTGTCATTTTGGCAACTACCACTAAGGTCGAGATAATGGTTACCCACCAAAATTTTTCTATACTTGGTATAAAGTTTTTATTTCCTTCAAGACAAATATTGCAAAGATTCCGGTCTTAAGTTTTTCTTCTAATGTCTGGTCCATCCTTTTATTATTTCTTGCTTGATCATTCCCAATTTGAGACCATAAGTTCCAATAATAACTTGCTCTGTTGTCCAAGTTCTTCTCCTAAATTCTTCATCATATTATGCACCATGACCTTAGATAACATAGGTGATACCAAGGCAAGCATTATACTTCCAATCCCTTGTAGACCCAGCCTTTCATACCCAGAGAACATCATACTTATTATTACTACTGAAATGTAAATCACTTTTTCTAGTTGGGTCCTTGTCATTTTATAAGGCTTAGCGCCCTTCCATATCATCAGATTGGTCCCTGAACCAAGTACTATCAACATTAAACTACATAAAATAAACTATCCTTTTTTTTAATAATAATCACTTACAAAAATAACTTTTGTATCTGATTAAGGATGAGGGAGTGTGACTTTGGTCCCTAGGTACCCTAGTTGGTCTTTGGCTTTACTGTTGTCTGGTTTTATTCTTAATTATAGCTTTCTTCTTATTTTATGGATCTTAACTCCCATATCTTCTGCTGATATTGTCTGTATTCTTCTTTGTTTCTTTGATCATACAATAGGTCAAGTTGTAGTAAATAGTTCTTGATCCAAGTTTCATACTCTCCCAAGCTTGCTTTGTTATCTTTGGAGGAATCCTCCAATGATCCTCCTAATTTGGGAGCTTGTTTATTTGGCTAAGTCATGATCAATGGTTGGATGTGAATATTTTTTGGAGATTTTTCTATAGTTAAGCAAGCATTCTTGACACTTTTTTGTAATGATACTAAAAGTATTAGACTACATATTAGTTATATAATTTATATGTTTTAAGCTAATAATATGATTATCAATGTTTATTTTGACAGGAGTTTTATCAAACTATTGAGGCTCTTTCATAATGTAGTTAGGGTGGCAGTTATGCAGTACTGAGAATTTAGTTAATAATTTATAATAGCAGGCATAAACCAAAAATAATCTAGACCAAATAAAGCCTTCAATTAAAAGAACTTAGGGCTTTTGCTTGGAGAGAAGATTTATCTAAAGGACTTAAGGACAAATGATCAAAAGCCACATAAAGATTGCAAGAACAAGCTATTAGAAGTACTTAATATTCTATTTAAGGTATTAAAGTTAAGCAGTCAAAACTAGCATTACCTAAATTAAATTTAAGATAGTAGGATCTTAAATAATTGTTAACTTTAACTATAGCACTTAAACATATAAAATGATTTTTTTTTGAGAAAAAAGATAGTACTAAGCCTTAATTTTCTAGGGCTATCACTATACTATAGCATTTAAAGGAATTGGAATGTACCCATATATAGAGAGACCCTATCAGAATACAGTGTCATAACCACTGATTCCGTCCTCCAAGACCTCTGATTGCTTAGGTGATTTTCATTAGGGTTTATGATGAAGCTACATCTTAAAATTATATATGTAACACTATTATTGTTCTCAAATCTCCTCAGCCAACCTAAATCACATAATATGATAGATTGAGTCCCAATTAAAAAAGAAGATCATTTTAGAACCCCCCCCTCTTATAATATACTATGAATGAGGCATAATATACCCTTTTCCTTATTTACTCTTTCTTTCAATAAAAATGTTTCACAGAAAGTTGTGATTATAGCCTATTGTTGTAAAAAAAGTTATCTATTTTATTAGGTAGTTTTATTTTACATGTTATCAAAGTTGGATCATACATGTTTGTCTTGTGATGTCTTTGCAACAATTGATCATGGTGAAGGTTGTTATGTAAGTTTGTCTTGTGTGGTCTTTGAGACCTCCAACAATGTCACAATAATGAGTACTACAAATACTCACAGAGGGTAGTTGTATTAAGATGCTATTTACCTGTGGTAACATCTGTAGAGTTACCTCTCTATTGTAGTCAACAAAGGTGCTTCTATGATGAGGAATTTTAGACAAATGCTACACCTTGGTTATCAAATGGTTCTTTATGTCTTGTCATGAGAATAAGGAAAAGGTTGATCTCCTGTGTTAAGTTAAAAGGTTATAAGTGTGTCACTTGAACTTTTTAGGTACTTAAGGAGAAATATTCTCTTAGTAAAGGAATTTTTTGGAGTGAAATAGGTAAAATAGTTTCCAAATTAGGAGATTAAATTAAAAAGCTTGATCTGCATAAAAACAAAAGGATTGAATCAGTAAATACTTATGTTTTTCCCTAAAATGAGGGAGATAAGTGGGAATCAGTTGAATTAATTGAATTCAACAATGGATCAAAAAAGCATTAAATTGAGAATTTGCTCAATTTGGAAGCAAAGTAATGGAATGCATTTAAGTTAGAAGATAGCATTCATTATTGATATTGGATCAAAATAAAATTTAATAGTGAGATGATGTAAAAAACATCAAGTGGAATAAATGCATTTAAAATAAGAAAAGATAATCACAATGTCCAAATGCCCAAATTTAATATAAGAAGGTAGTGACTAAGGAGATTAAAAAGAGACACTTCCAGAAATACAAAGAGAATTACACTTTCATCAGGTTAACAGACATTTCTAATAAAAATAAAAAGAGAAATAAAAAGTTTCATATGTAATTATCTTGGTCTTTGTTTGATAAGATAATCAGTTGTTAGTAGCTAGATTCTTGTTTTTACTCAAGAGTTCTAGAAAAGAATATGTTTTTACGGTACCTTATCAACATTGTCAAAAGACTTCCCATTTTCTAATCATAAACCTATTTTTAGGGGTACTTGTCTAAGTTAAGCATGCCATTGAACCAATTGAGATGTCAAGATAAGTTGTTAATTTATTGACTAAGTCCAATGAAGGCTTCCTTCAATAGTTAAAGGTCTAGAAGATTATTGCCACTCTGTCAGATGTCCTTCTGGAAAATGACTCTTCTGAATATTATATCAAATACATAAAAGAAATGTCAGAGGGGATAAAAGAAATCTTATTATATTCATAAATAAAGATTTAACAAATTTACTTGATTTAAATAACTTTCAAGTTGAGATTGCTCATATGCAATACAACAAAATTGGCAATCTGTTTCCAATACCCATGATAAAACAAGAGCTTTCTCTTAGAGATATTTGACCACTTCCTCTAATTCAAAAAACTATAAATTATTTATGTTTTTATGGAACTGAGACTCATTAATATTTTTTTTATGGGATACTTTGTTAGAATCTATAATTTTAGCTATGTATCTTAAAATTACTAAATGTCCTATAGTGGCTTAATTCTAATTAAACTTTAGTTCTCTAATTTGTCTTTATTTCTCTTCTTTTAAGCAATAAAATTACTAACTCCTCCTTGATGAGGGCTTTGTTGTATGTTTAAGTTTTAATAAAACAACCTATAATAATAATTTATAAAAACAGAAAGTTATATAGATGATAGAAGTGGTGAGTACTGGGTCTTGGCAGCTATCTTTCTTGATTTAGAAATCTATATCTTAATAAAAAAAAGAAAAATATATTATTTATGGTCCAAAAATCTTTTTATTATCTACAGAATCTTAGACTTTACTAATAGTTTTCTATTTTATTATACTTGGATAGTATTTTGAGATCCCTTTTGCAAGAGTTTATTGCTATCTGAATAGGCATCCTAAAAGACAGATTGTTTCTTAGTTCTCTGCCATGTTTCTTACATCATGTTAAATAAATTCTGCTCATCTAAAAATCTTTCCTCAATCTTCAAAACAACCAATTTTAGTTGTCCTCTGGTCCTAGTTGCTATAAAAGCCTATAAATTTAGTAGATTTTATTTTAATAAAGAATTAAGATAGAAGGATGTTAAGCTCTATATGTAAAATTACAGTCTTTTTATATGTAAGTTTCAAGCTACTAATATAAATATCAGAGATATAATTTATTGTTATATTCAAGATTAGATTATCTTTTTTATCTATTCATGTGTTTAAAGAGCTCATTAGTAGCTGAAAAATTAGCAACATAAACTCACCAAGTTGTAATGCTTGGTAAAATCTTTCCAAGAGCCTGCTTATCAACTATCAGACAGTAAAATGAGTCTCATTGACTAATGATTTTTAATATTCAACATTTGATGATTAAAATCCAAACCTAACATGATCTTCATTATGATATTGCCTTATTCTTGGAGCACAGGAGATACTGAGCTCATTATATATTTATATTATAGTCTTTTTAGTTGAACTTTTTCTCCACAATCACGATCATCGATATCAACAAAAATGTAATTATATTGACGATCCAAATATAAATGCATCCTAACAACGCGTTCAAATTTTGAAATTCTATAAAACCCCCAGCGAAGTGAGACGTTTCATCTGCAATCTAACAAATTTGAAATTTTGGTCTAAGCTCGAGGACTCGTTACAAGTCATTCCCGGTATTGTCATTATATTTGGATGCTTGAGAAACCTCACACATAATGATGGTTCCAGAGACTTGACTTAGATACCTGAAACTAAGTGTATATAGTAAGTGAACCTAAACTTGGCTATAAAAAATTAAAAAACCACCGTAAACTACTTAAATTTTTATGCTTTTATTAAGATCTACTGTATAGAACTTTTTATGTAGAAGACATTGAGAAAGATATAAATAAAGTTTAACTCCTGGCGTTAGTCGCATGCGATCTAAAGATGATAAATTTAACATATTATTCTAAAGTTTAAGTTAGAGGCAGGGCACTAGCGGAGATCTATTGAAAAAGCTCGAGGTGATTACATTCGAAAAAAAATCTCGGGATACTTCGGGGCATGGGATATGTAATTCTTTCCCGCTCGTGACAATAGGAGGAGGGATCTAGCTCTCTCTTTTTTAAGAGGGTTTCTAATAATATGATTTTGAGGTTATCGATAATAAGCTGATGTATTGTATTATTAAAATGGAACAACGTAGAGAGAGGGAGAAGAGTACTAATAGGATGGATATGAGAATCTGAGTCCGGTGCTTACTTAATTAATTAAATTAAACTCACCTTTGACAAAGTTAACTTTTTAGTCACCCTAATGTACTAATAAATTATGACTGACATATAATATTATAATCGACTCATTCATATTTGGCGATACGGCGATGCCAACAAACATAGTGTACTTAGGTGTTCTGGTGTTGTAAGGAGATGATAGGATTAATAGGTTATAACCAATTAATAATACTTAGTATCATTAGATATATATATAAAAGTGAACTTGAAGAGTTCATATTCTAAATTTTTAATAATATCGTTAATCTAATTTACTACGCTAAAATGAAGATGAGGTAAGTTTGAGAGGATTGTAGCATATCAGCTAAAAATGGGGGGATAAGATTGGCGACCTGGCTAGTATTGATGCTAGACAGAGCTTCATCACTTGTTACAAAGAACAACGTCTTCTTGGAAAGATCTACTGAGATGGGGAAGGATTATACTGAGATTAGAGCTAAAATCGAAAAGGGACGACAAGATTCCTGTGAGTATAAGTTGATAAGATTGACAAACGGGTTGGAAGCGCTACTGATTTCGGATTCCGAGGCATCTCATACCATAGCCTCTATGGCAGTTAACGCGGGATACGGTAACGATCCTGACGATGTGCCGGGAGTAGCCCATCTTATGGAACATTTACTCTTCACTGGCAATAAACTTTACCCCAATCCTAAGGAGTTGGAGAATGTAACGGTTCAACCTACTGATAGCCTTTTAACTTACTTTTCCAGTTTTCTTCTCACAGCTCCGGTTACTTTTCTGCTGTAACCGGGTACGACATGACCAATTTTTTACTTTGAACTTGGAGTTGATTCCATCAACGGTGGTCTCGAAAGGTAAATTAAGGTTGAACTACGCTTACTCATTAATATATACAAGATTTGCCAATATGTTCATATCACCGCTTTTATTAAATGAATCCCTTTATAATGAGATAGTACAAATTGAATATGGTAGGACTTCTAAATTTTTTAATTTAATTCCATTACTGATGATTTCATTAACGATATTTAGAGAATGCTCACAATGACAATATCGATACATTTCGCTTAGATCAGATCGTATTTAGTGCCATTGACTCTAAACATCCTTTCGCTCACTTTGCTGATGGTAAGTTGTAAAGGTTTATCTTAACTTGATCTATAACCTTCTAATCCCAGGCAATCGTGAGACTTTAATTAATCGACCTCTCAAGCGAAATATGATACCTCGTGATATTGTTAAAGAATTTTATCAACGTCATTACTATCCCGAGAATATGAAGTTGGTAGTGCGGGGGAAAGGTGAGTTGGTTAAATTTTAATATGAACTTATAATAGTGAATTAGAATCTATCGGTGAATTATCCGATATGGTGGTACCCCACTTTAGCTATATTGAGGGAGATCCTAATAGAAACCTCAGTAAGGGGAAAAAACCTCACCTTTTAAAACAAATCGT
>CAOJZF010000570.1:0-16358 GCA_948465475.1 Thalpophila matura
GAATTGATTGCCATGTTTTAGAGATCTTCAATATGAAGCAGGGAGTTGAATTGGCTCAACTCAATTCTAACTTAAGACCAAGGTACTGTATTAGAGTTTTCCCAGAACATGGGCAAGACTCAAATCAAATTAATCCATGAAGGCTCTAGCTTAACTGTTTAAATTAAAGTCTGAGTTTCCAAGAAAGGTAAGAATGATAATTGCAATAGCCGCTAACTTCTATCAGGAGAAAGCAGGATTAAGACAGGAATAGGCAAAATAAAAAGGGAGGCTTACACAGGTACCAAGGAGCCAACAGAGAGGAGGCACCAGAATAATTGAAAAGTATTCTGGAGATTGGGGAAATTGTCTGGGGTTTCATGCTTCTAATCTCATAAACTATATTGAGTCTTTCTGCGCTTTCCATAGAAGCAAGTCCAGTTAGGCCAGGGGCTGTGGGAAAGGAGGCTTTGTCACCCAAGGAATAAGTCATACCTGAGGCAGAATCCAGGCAGGAACAAGAGGTCTCTAAGGAATTGGAGAAGGTTTTAAATAAGACAAAAGATTTCTTGCAGAGAACTCCTGTAAAGGAAGCCAAGAGTAAGGGAAATTTTTTAGACTAGTCACTAATGTGTCCCTTCTTCAAAGGTGGCTGAAAAAAAAAAAAAAAAAAACTTCTGTCTTCTGACCAGGAGACCCCTGAGAATCCAAAGAAGTTGCCCAAGGAGGTCAAGAAAGTAACCTTAGTCACACCTCCTCAAAAACAATTGGAACCCATACCTCAAGTAGAGGATAGTTCCCCTAAGTAGAGAGCCAATTCTCTATGGAGTTGCTTAAGAGTGATTCTAATCTTCCTAAAGTCACTTTGGAGAGCTTGCTGGCAAAGCTGCTCAAGAAGGAGATTCCAGGTAAGGTCCATGGGTTTTTTTTTAGCTAATTCTCTAGTTTCTTATAATAAAGAGGATCAAGGCAACAGTCAGTCTGAGAATTGGGAGAAAATACTTGAACCCAAAATGATATTCTTTAGATTTTTTTTGACATGAGCCTATGGGAGCAGGAGATAAATATGGAGAAACCAGTAGAGGAGGCCAGGTTTAAAAGTGAGATTAATGACAAGAGTTATGTGGAAGGGGAATAATCCAAGAGCCAGGTAAATAAAAGAGAAGGGAGAATCTGCAAGTGGTGAAGAGGGGCAACCTTTGTTGCCTGAGGTGATCTATAAAAGTTAGACTTCTGGTATGCTTCTTTTAGATATTTGAATCTACTAAATATCTTGCAAATTGTAGACAAGAGGTAAAGAAAAGACCAGCTGCCCTTGATTTGGGAGATAGAGATCCTCCTTTGATCCAGGAACCTAGTTCTAAGGGAGTCAAGGAGGGGAAGTAAACAATTCTCCTGGATCTATCACAAGAACTAATTATAAGATCAGTATTACTTGCCAAAGATACAAACAAAAAATTGATATCTTCCCTGAACCCAATGGTAAATACTCCTGCTTAACATAAAGAAATCAAATTGACTTCCAAGAATTCTTCTGGAAACTTACTACTGTAGCTCACACACTTAGCTGACTTTGTAGTGGATTTATAAACCAAGAAAAATTCTGAGGCTATTTTTTTCTTAAATTAAATTGCTTGCAATTGATTTCCTACCAAATCTCATGTGTGTGTACCTTGGTGAAGAGACTAAGTGCAGCAAATCAAGGAAAACTAAATGAAGACCTTTGAAAGTTTATTGGGGCGGTTAGCAGGGTCTGGCAATTAAAACAAAGTCACTATAGATAAAAAAATTTCTAAAGGGTAGATCCAGTAGGCAAGCCAAATTGCACAGTGTAGTTCTCTACCTATGTTCACAAAAAGGATTCATAAGACAGGCATAGGGGTCACAGAGGCCTTGTAATTCCTAAATATTATATTCTCTGGGGCTTTCTTTTTGGCAGCCAGCTGAGGGAGAGTGCTCTACAGCCACTAGTATAGTAAAGATTATTCAGAGATTCTATGCAGATCATACTAAGAGAATCACAGTTCAATTGCCCAAGGGTTTGTAGAAGTGGGATCTGTTGAAGCACTATGTGATACTTTACTACATCTTAGGTCAGTTTATTGGTCTTAATTGCTTAAATGATAACAAAGAGATTAATTCATTCTTCCCTTTTGGGTTCTCCTTTAAAAAAGAGAAAGACTACCTATGAGGTCTTTCATGACTGTGGCATACCTCTTGGCAGCCATTTGCAACCACTTGGAGAGAATATTTGATGATGTTGAGATAAGTTGTGAGTGGAATCACCTTTAAAAAGAACAACTTAAAAGAATCTATTTCTTTGTAATAGGTCACAGCTAGTAAAAAATGTTCTTTCTTTAGATTTTTTTATTGAACTTTTTTTTTTCTACAATTTATTTTCTTCTTTCAAGGTAATCCAATTAAAAAAACCATTTTCTTGGTTCCAGAGAAAATGTATTGCTCAATGTTGAGGTTTAGTACTCAGCATTGCTATAGGTTTCTTAAGAATAATTACAGAATGATTCTTCTCCTTGAGAAGAGGTAATATTTAGGAGATGGGAAGCAAACTTCATCATAAATATTCACCAGGGGAGTAATGGGATAGACTAATATTGGATTACCAAATCTAAAAACCATTATCTTGGAGATACTCTGAGAATAATTCTCAATATTGAAACATAGATTGAAAGATTTCTAATAGCAACACTGAAAGTTATTTTTTTTTACCTAAAACATATAATTGGCTTCCTAGAGCATGTATCTCAAATTCAGTATCTCAAAAAAAACTAAAGTATAAAAGTATGTAAGCAAAGTTTTCAACTGTTTAGGTGCATTTTCATTAGGAGTCCAATTATCAAAATATTAAAATTCCAAATCTTGTGATGTCTAAACTAAGTATTTATTAATTACACCTTATCTTTCTAATAACAACAGCAAAAATTAAGATTTTCACTATGTTTTTCTATTTAAGCTTTAATAAAACTTTTTTTGATTAGGTAATTGATGGCTCATTGTTAATTAAAAGAATAGAAAAAAAATCTATTAAACTAGTACTTTTATTCTGGTCTTAAAACGAGTTTTTGAAAGTGATAAACTTAGATATAGTTAATTCCAAGTTAATAGCAACTTAGTTTAAACTAATTAAGACAACCAAATCTTGGATTATAATAAGTAGATTTGTACAGAATGAAAACTGCTACTAATAATCTAGGCAATATCAACCTTGTTGTGTACATATTCGACCTATTTTTAGCATCTTGGATTCCTGTATCTCTAAAATCAACTTGAATTAAGAAGTTTTCAATAAAAGCCAGCTTCAATGCTTATTCTTAATAAAAAAAATATCTAATTTGGTCTAATAGTCAACAAGTAGATCCCCCTTATTTTATCTTTCTTTTCAATAGCACCTTAAGCAAGGATATAGCTTAATTTAGCACTGTTTTACAGTTTATTATTTTTTTTTTAGAATAGTTTATAAGTTAGTGTGTTTTTTTATAGTTAAGGCAACAACACGCTATTAAAAAATACTATTTTTTATGTACCAAAATTTTGTTTACTATTATATCAGATTCAGGCACCAAGTGTCTATAAATATAGTTTATGTGGTGATTTTAATTACCTTTTATTATAAAATATCCTTCATTTTTATTGTTTATTGTAAAATCTTTATTTTAACATAAAGACTTACTTATTATTTATTCAAATTTTAGAAAACGCCTCTTAAAGGAAACCAAAAATATAAGCACTGGTAGCAAGGCCAATCCTAAGGCTTCTTCTCCCAACCCTCCTCCAAGAAGGCCAAGGGATCTAATACCAATATTAACAAAGATAATACTGTTGCCCCTGAGCATGCTGCTGTAGGGTACAGTACTGACTCAGATAGTCTTGCTGAGGCCAGCATTGATGACATTGGACATTTCTCTAATATCACTGAGCACTCCTTTGGCTACTTTGAGGACTTTGATAAGGACTTCTCTGGGGAAACAGCCTTGGATAAAAGAGCACGCCCAGCCAAGACAAGAAAATTCAAAGAAGCTAGGAAATCCCCAAAAACCACACCCAGACTTAAAAAATAAGTCATTTTTTATTATTAGAATATATTTTTTTAAAAATAAATCTAAGAAAAACTTTCTGAATTCCCTTCTTCTAGTAGTAGTTCTGATATTGAGCCTAAGAACGTTGATAAGTCTGTCTTATCTCCTCAAAAAAGCCTAAAGCCTTTTCTTTGGGATCCCTTCCAGGCTGCAAATGTTTTCAACATTGGTGGGGAATATAAACTTCCCAAACCACTTAGAACAGATTTCTTGATAATAAGTATAAAGGCCAATGCGGGCTTCTATCATAATGTGTACACCTTTACATGTGATGATACCACCAAGGACTTGGTGTCAGGCCCTAAGGTCCACATAATAAGACTGTCTACCCAGGTGCTTGGGGAAGTAAGCCAGGTAGCAATCAGAACTACCAACAGGTAGGGTGCTCTGAGGACTCTAGTGAGTGGGCCAGGGAGAGAGAGGAATCTTCCAATAGCAAGAGTGACTGAGGCAAGTGTTATAACGCCATTTAGCACCCAAGGGATCAGATACTGCTTAGGTAGCAGCTCCTTGAGAATGCTTTCCATACTTTTAAAATATAAAAGATACAATAGTTATTGATAGGAAAAATTGAGAATTTATTCACAAACTTTCTAGAGAGCTGATAGGCAGCTCTTTATACTAGTTTGGGATGAAGTGAAAGGAAGTTTGTAGAGGGGTTAACAAGGGTAATAGGAGGATCATTTAAGTCCTATGAACGAGGTCCATTGGTAGCAGGAATTGCAGGAATTTATCCTAAAGTCCTTAAAGTAGGTAAGACTAGTAAGGAAAGGGGAAGGGTGTGGTGACTAAATGAGGGGGTGTGGTGACTAGTGAGAGGGATAATAGAAAAAGAAAGTTAGTTGGCCCTTGTGCCAAATACACTTAATATTAACCCTTTGAGGGGTAATGTCTAAGTTAACTACATTGAGGTTTGCTAGCATGACACCTGGTCTATCATCAGTGGTGGTGCAATACTGTTAAATGCCCCGCTTGAATCACCACCTTTGCCTTTGAGAAGTTTGAAAGGGAGAAACCAAATGCTCCTCATAACCACAGTGAGCCCAAGAATATCTATGGACAGATGCCTAAATGGTTATGGTCCAGAACCAAGCTATTAATAAGCATCAGGATGCTTCTGAGACTGCCATCATTGCCTTGAAGAACCTCTTGCCTGAGCAGCTTCAGAAGGTCAGCTCCCTGTAACAGCTTGGGCAATATATATTCAGGCTAAACAACAAGGTTAATTGCTTGGCAAGAGTGCCAAAACCCTGATGGCTCTGCCCTAGATGATGACCAAAAGCTCACATTGGATGGGAAGAACTTCCTCCTGTTTAAAGATCCTGTTGGGGCTAAAGGTTGTTCTATCTGTTTTTTAACCAAGGATAACCTGGTCTTCTCTCTTGCCTGTGACCAGTGGTTGGTTGACATTATCTTTTTAAATGTCTCATACATGTTAAAGCAACTATGGGCCATTTTTGGGCAGTTTGGGAATACTGTCATTCCTATAATATATTTCCTGTTGACCAGCCAGAAGGAAAGTGCCTATACCTCCATGCTCCTGAAGATCAAGTTCAAAATGGATGAAATCTGGGTGGAGCATGAGGCAATAACCCCAAGCAAGAAGGGGAGCTATGCCAAGACTGTCAAAGGGCAATGAGCTATTCAGACCATCAATAAGAGCCCCAAGAAAACTGGCTCAACAAATGTTGAGGACCCTGAAGGCTCTGAGTATAACTTAAAGCTCCTTGCGGACTTTGAAGCTGCCCAGGCCCAGGCCTTTCAAGCAGTCTTCAACTTCACCCCTCTTGGCTGCTTCTTTTACTTTTGGCAGGCCCTCAACAAGAACCGCAAGCGCCTTAAGGCCCTCAATTCTCTCTTCCTCTTGGACACCACCTTTGAGTGCAAGAAGCACTTTGTCTGCTTTGCTTCCTTGGCTCTATTCTCCCCCTGGAAAGTCTCATCAGTGTACCAGGCCTTTCTAAAGTCCAATTAAATAAGTTCACACATGGACCAGTTCAAGGGTTTCATTGACTACTTTAAGACCCAGTGGATAGGTAAGGACAAGTTCTGATGCGGTTGGAATATCAAAAAGTTAAGCGGAATGTGTATTCTTAATCCAAGGAAGGACTTATGAAGACCGCCTGCTCTGTAAAGTCTTGGATTTCCCATTTTCAGTATTTTGTTGCCGGAAAGAAGCCTACCATCAACAAGCTGGTCAAGAAGCTCTGGAACCAACAGAAGCTTTGTGAGCTCTGGTTCAATGAGGAGTGTGGCCACTGTAATCTTTATACCCATAATCAAATGTCCCTTGCAAGAGCCAATAGGACTAGAGAAGCACTTTTTTGTTCCCATGCAGGAGGATGTTCCTATGAGCGCCTACTTGGTATTACAAGTGCTTTGATCTAATAAATTTTTTCTTTTGAGAATATAATGTGATATATTCTATTAGGTTTTTTTTAAAGATAATACAAGTGCTATTGACTTCTGGATTACTTTTTACATCCTTATTAAGTTGATTTTATACTATACATTGTGAAACAGATATCATTTTTAAGAATAAAAATATGATATTAATCTCTGAAAATAAGAAAATTACTCTAATTTTTAGAGCAATTTACATCAATAAAAAGTAAAATAAGCCCAGAAATGGAATCCTTGAGAATTTTAAACTAGAAACTACTTTATTTTCTAAAATAATCATTTTTAAAAGAAAATCAACTCTTTTTTTGGTTTACAAGATGTTAGTTCTAAGATCTGCATTCCAAGTATGATTTTGCACAGGAGAGAGCACTGGTTATAATCAGAGGGGTGCTAAGAGTTTGGTGGAGAGTAGTTTTGTCCAAGAACTTTGTGACTGAGACAGTCCAATGGAGGACATGAACTCCTATCAACATATTCCTCAAGAGAATCTAAATCAGAGTGAAAGTCCGGTGGAGGTTTTAAACTACTAAGTGAGTATTGGTTGTCTAACTTCTTCCATAGTTCCCTGAGGTAGGAGGTAAGCTCTTCAATTTTTAGGTTACATAGAGTTGAAAAATTGACTCTAGGATAGAAAATTGAGAGAGATTTCTCTCTGTGGACTTGGGAATGATGCTGAGAGGAGAGCAAATCTGAAGTATCCCTCCTCACACTAAAGAATTGGAGTGAGGTCCATAAGAAACTGAGGGTTTCCTCTGGAGTAAAAAAAACTCTAATCTATCAATGAAGAAGCATTTGAGAAGACCATTTGAGAGGACAAGGGACCAGAAAATCAATGGTTTGATCCTCTTATACTAGACCCAGTGGGGTTCTAAAGAGGGTTTCTAGCACCTATGGTCACATAATTTTTTCCTTTAAAAATTTACAATTTTGGAACATTTTTATGAACATTTTATAAACATTTTCTTAATGCATTTCCTTTAACATTTTTGGGTCAAAGATCTGAGAAAAAAATTTATGAGGAAACTCTAACCCAAAAAGGGGCTCTTCAGGTAAGGTCATATAGTTTTTCAAAGATTTGTTGGTTTACCTATTTTTAAGTTAAGAATTTGAAAATTGGTTACCATCTTCTAGTTTGATTTGGGAAACAAACAGGACAAATTCTCTAAAAGAATGCTTCTGCAAATTGGTCACTAAGAGTCACTTATCACAAACAAGTTGTTCCTTTTCAAGTCTTAGTAGAAGAAAACTCTACCACAACTCAAAGTTTGAGTTGCCAAAAATTCACAGAATACATGAGCTTCTTTTAGATTTATAAGAAGGCAGATCTTTTTCAAATAGGAAAGATTGGTAGCCTTGTAAGATTTGACACATCCCTGAGATAAGAGAGGTGTTGAAAAGCCTCACTGTAATAATCTGCAAATAGCATCAAACAATTTGTCTAGTGAATTGGAGCATGAATACCTTTAAAAAGACAAGCCTTGAATCCAAAAATTTTTAAAAGGGTGGACATTGCTTCCTTAACTTGTTATTTTTTTTTTTACATAGAACTGGAGAATTCATCAAGATCTGATTTGATTGAAATTAGCTCATCAGAGAATTAAAAGAATTTCAAACAGCCAATATCATCTAGATATCAAAAATAAGTCTATTTTTTTAGTCCAGAAGAGAATTACAAGAATTGTTTATCCTAACAACAATTTTGCATAAGAGAATATGCAGATGACAGACATGGATAAAGGTAGTATATCCTAGAAAAGAATCTTCCAAACTTATAAAAGATTTAGGAACAATACTTGATATAAGATAGAGCAGATTCTAGGTTGACAGGAACTAAATTGAAAGCACAATAAAGGGATATTTAAAATTTGAAATAGAAGAGGAGTTCTGTCTTGGCAATTTCCATATCTTTTAAGAGAATCAGGATAAGGTTGATCTTTATAAAATGCCAACAAACAAAACTTAATGAAATCACAGGGCTAGACCAGAAGGAGGATTCAAACTTTTGCAAAAAAAAACCCCTGGCAAGGTCACCAGTGTAAGAGTTTTTTCCTGGTATAAAAGGATTTCCATACTGTGAAATATTCACAAGCTAAATTTGTACTTATTTTTAAGTATTATGATCAGCCTATGTGACTATAATAAATATTAAAATTTTGGCTTAGACACTGGCAATAATTTAAGCCTTTGTTCTTAATTACTAATAAGGATTAAATAACATTACTTATTGATCTTCTTGTATATCTAACCATTAAATAGAAGCCAATACTCAATTGCCTTGATACATTTGCTTGGAAAAATAAAATATTTAATATCAAATTAATTAATTAATAATAATTAAGATCATTCTGAACAAAAGTATCTAAATCCAATCCTTTTTACTAATAATTTATATAGAAGACGTACTCTTTAACAATACAGCCAATTACCTATTCTTGATGAGAACCTAATCAAATAGGACACTTATTAACCAAATTTTGAACAATTACTGTAGACAGGCACGCCCTTGGCAAGGAATACCAGTGTGTTTCATTTTTGGCAAGACCACTTGACAAGCCCAATTTTTGCCAATACCCCACCTTCATTCAAATTCTCAACAAGAACTCCCTCCTATTTACTATAATGATTATACCTAGAATCTAGGCTAAATTTCATCAACATATTATTCCAGTCAAACCTAAAGGATGACAACCCAAGTACTTAATATGGCTTATTCCTATAAGCATCCTTAACAAGATTACAATTAAATTCCAAATGTTCAAGACTGGGTAAAATTAAGATAATGATAAGATGCTTTGATAATTACTATGTTATGGTACTACTAGGACTACAGCACTTAAAACTTCAACCCAGTACCTCATTAAATATTTCAAAGCCTATATTCTCTTTCCCTTCAACTATAGAGAACCCAATATTTTACCCAAAATAAAGATACAATTTTCTCTCCTCTTAACTGCCAATGGTTGCTCTGAATCATTACTTCTTAATAAAGTTAAGTATTAATACAAGACTAACATAAGAAATATAAGGAAACTTATAGCTAACAAGATACAACAAGAAAAAATTATCACAGAAGAGAATCTTGGTACTAGTCTTCATACTAGCGACCACCTCAAGACCTAAGCCCATAAAGCAAGCATCTTTGTGAAATTTCTACATTGGCGCTCATTACAGGGATAGTAGTAGCCATAAGAAGAACAGGACAAACAGGATGAACAAGGACAACCAGAAAACCATAAAAAGTCTGGAAGACAATTACAAAATTTTTATAGAGACAATAGGGATGCCATAAGAAACACCTGAACAGAGCCTGAAGTATAGCTTCTACAAAGACATCTACTTCAACCCCAGGAAGGATCCCTCTAAGAAGAATCACAAGACAACAAAGAAGAAGATTAAGAGGCACACAAATTATACTGCCCCATTTTATAGTGACTCTAAACTTACTTTCAGTGAAGAGTTGTCAAATGAGAACACTCCTACCATCACAGACTTAAGATATTTATGGGGATACAGGTGTGACCGTCTTTAAACCCTTTAAGAATGCAGAGTTCCAGTGGAATAAGCTTAAAAGAAGTTATTCATATTCTGGTAACTACTGTGAGAACTGTTGGGTGAAAGGCCACAAGATAAAAAACTTCCAGAAGAAAAGTCCAAGACAGGAAAGTTATACCCTTTGAAAAAGAAAAACAACTATTGTAATAAATTTCACTGTCATACTAGGTTTTTGTCATGCCAGGTTTTGTGGTCCTACCCGGATTTTTAGTTTGTATTTGTCTTCTGAATTTGACCTTCATAAACTGGTTCAATCTTTTTTTTAACCACAAGTTTTTTTGACCCTTTCTATCCTATTAAATATACCCTAGACTCATATATCCAAGTTTTTTTTCTCTGTCCCTATTTTGTTTTCTTTTTTTTGGCCCAACTTTTTAGGGTTTTTATCTTATGTTTTATGTTTTTCTTATACAATATACTCAGTTTTTGCTTATCTCCAAAGGGTCAAAAATATTACTCTGACCCAAAGCCAGGGATTGAACCTGCAAGCAAAGGTTACCAGTTCCAGATTGCACTGTTACCAGTTTACCACCAAGGCTGAAACACAAACAGAAAAATTAAAGAATACCAACTTAGTTAGCAAAATAAACTACAGCTTGTTAAAACATCTCTATGGTTTCTTTATTTACTTTCTAAAGAGAAAAAATTTAATAAGATAACAGATAAAAATAATAAGAAAAGGTTAACAAGAAGACCTTTTTTTTGCTTTATCTCTATGCCTTCTAAAGCATTAAGATAAAAATTAGATATCTAGGCTAGAAGGAAAAAGCTATACAGCCGGCAGGGAATGAAGGCGTCTAAGTAGTCAAACACTGGGAGGTTTATCTCCCAGTCTACTCTCAGTATAAATTCAGGCGCCAAACAGAACCCATAAATACCACCTAATATAATTACATTGACCAGTATGTTCTCTTTACTCCCAAATTCTGTGATTATTTTAGGACTATAGGCTTTAAGAGCATCAATAGCTTTATGAGATGCACTCAATTTATTACTTATGCTCTGTTTTGTAGGTTGTTACCTTAAATATAACAAGATAGTAAGACCCATGCTTACTAAGTAGTAGACTCAAACATTATGATTGACTGCTGGAGTTTAAGAGAACGCCTTGAATTGTTCCTCTAACCTTCTGGGTATCCTATAAGATGCTTTGAACTGGATGAAAGTATATGGTTCAACGTGACCATCTGTTGACCAAGTTGCAGCCAAGTTTGGAATTAGAGCTCTAAAACCGGAACAATGTCAGCAGTATTATCAAATCTAGTAAAATGAGCGTTGATTGTTTTATTCATATAGACCAAGGTGTGCCCATGATTTACAGGCAGCTTTGTATGTAGGATTTGATATAAAAGGCTGGTATGGCTGTTGATGTTTGCGCTTTGCAAGTTGCTTCAATAAACTCTATAAAGGAGGCCATTTTTGCTGCCAACAGCTTACCAATTTTCTCTTTGGCGTTGTGACCGCCAAAGCTTACCATTCTGACTTTATCTTGGGTACAATGGTTAACCACTCCGCAAAAGACATTTGGCAGTACTTTCCTCACAGCGGTTTGCCATATTTTATTTCTTCTGGAGTTAAAATACTCTATTTGGTTATAGCATCAACTAGTGGTATAAGTTGGTCCTTTTCTGAGACATTATATGCCACTTTATTGGCATCAACAATACCTGCATTCTCAGGATCTGATAAATTTAATTAGCTTTATTTATAATGTAAACTATTACCTTCTATAACCAATCTCTTGATTATAACAACATAACTATAAGATTTGTATGCATTTACGCATTCATCTTCAAATCTTATAGTGTTGTTGCAAATCTCTGCCAATTCCTGAGCTATAATAGTGTCTTCAGGTTCTTCAACCTCTTTTTTAGTATCCGCTGTAGAGACTGAACCAGAAGATCTGAGATACCTAGGTTCACTTATGTGGTCAGCAAACGGACTCTTTTTAATGGATGAGCTATTTTGACCTCATCACCACACTGTTCATCCTGGGTGTCCTCCTTTTCTTGTGAGGAATGTACCACTTTTTACAATTAGGAGCCAAACTTTCTACAGTTGGTTCTTCTTGTATTTTTTGAGAACCAACCTCCTCTATAATGGCTTCTTCTATATTATTCTCCCCAAGTTTTTCAATGACATCATTTAATTCATTGTTTTCCTCAAACATATGAACTTCTTTGCCATTATCCTTTATTAGTTTAAATTCTGCCCAACTGTTTTGGCAAAGGACTTCCAGGAAGAAGATAGAAGCCGCCTGTCTTCTTCAGACAACTTGTTGTATTGGCTTTTAAGACTTTTTGCCTCTGCCTTTGATGTTGGCTCAGCAAGTCTGGTTTTACCTTGCTTTGTCTTAGCTCTGGCTTTAGCCTTAGCAGCAAAAGCTTTGCAGTACTTGCGGCATGCTTGTTACATTTCATTCTATATTTTTTTTTAGATTTTTGTCTGATTGAAATTCTTAAAATTTTAGCAAAATTCTGATACAGAAGTGTGTATTTTTTTCTTATAATTGAACAAAGTACTGGTAGATACTTGCTTTAATTAAATAAAACTCCCTCAAAATCAAATCTCAACCAAATATAATCTAATTTAAAGTTTAATTCAATTTCATGAGTTTTCCCAATTGACCAAATTTTCACAGGTTTATTATTACAGGGTTTGTCAGGTCTCCTGATGAGCCCTGTAATAATAAACTTGTGAAATTTGTTCATTCAGGCAAACTGATGAATGCTGTTTTTTTTTTAATTGGACAAAATACAGGTAGATACTCAGTTTAATAGGATATTACGCCCTTAAAATCGAATCTCAACCAAATTTAATTTGAATTAAACGTTAATTCAAATCTTATTTAAATGAGATTTGATTATGAGGGCATTATATCTTATTAAACTAATTATCTACCTGTATTCTGCCCAATTAAAAAAAGTTTTAACAAAAGAAAATTTTGGTGATGTGACTGTAGTCTTCTATTGTGGCAAGTGGTTAATGAAGGGCACCTGAATAACTCAGATGCATAGTTTTCTACCTTAGTCTTAACTTTAGAATATAGTATAAGTCCAGGTCAAATGTTTTGATGCTCTTCTTGCTTAATTTGCATATTTAAATTCTAGTATATACTAGAACCCTTTTATAAATTAATTATTTCTTGGGAGTTTAAAAAACCAAAGTTATTGTTTTCAATTGAAGAAATTAATTCTTTATCATAACTTATAGATTTAATCAATAAAGAATTGCAGAATAGAATAATTTAAAAATATTTTTTTTTTATTTGAATAAATGAATTAAGGCATGTTCAAAATAAATTTTTGTTTTACTAAAATGATATTTCTAAATATATATACACTTATTTACTTTATATTAACTAATTATTATTTCTAATTTTTTAATAGGGATTATGATTTAATAATTTCTAATTGATATTCTTTTTAATCTTTATTTTCTTGATTAATAAAAATAAGGTGACTTTTCCTAGTTGGTTAGGGCGCCTGACTGGAATAAGCACCCCATGGGGGGTTTTAGGTTTAATTCCCTCATCTTTCATGAAGAATGGAAAAGTCCTTAAAGATATAGTAACCTGTTACATGGCAAAAGATACCGGAAATATCGGAACCCGCAAGGTGAAAAGCTACCTCAGAACAAAAAGTGCTACTAGGGCCACCTGGGTCTCTATTCAAAAAATCACAAGGACCTCAGGAATTTTCTCTGGGAACTCCAATTCCCATAATAGCCTTCAAGGCACTGGTATTAGTTTGTCCCTGGTCACTTTGCCTAGAATAGAAATTTAATTTATATTTACAATGTATGTATTGAGAATAACTTTTTAACTGATTTTTTTAAATCTCAAATGTGTTTTTGGGTCCATATAAAGGACAAATTTTTTTAAAAACTTTTTTGGATTGACATTTGTAGTGGGTCTAGGTTTACAAGATAAGATTAAGATAGCAGATCAGGTAAGATGTTTATTCAAGAAGGAAATGGATGGAATTTGATGTCTCATCACTGAGACTATAGTAGTTACCATATGCAATCTAAGAGAGTTTAAAATAAGGAACTCTGATCTGCTTGAAACATAGCAGGGATTCTGTTATGGAATAAGTTCAAGGTGACTGGCCATCACTGAGAGTAATGTGCTTATAAGGCTTAATGTCAGATTAGACAGACTTGTAACAAATTGGATGGGAAGGTAGACTGATCATCTATGCTTCAAAAACTTAAATTTAGTGAAGTTAATCTTGATATGCAGACCTAGCAGGAGTTTAAGTCTGAGGGGCATATGAGATTCCAGAGACATATGAGATGTCTGAAGCATATGAGATGCTTATGAGAAAAGAAGAAAACATAGAAGAGCATGGAAGCGGAATTTTGATGCTTTAGAAAACAAGATTGACTAAGGTGACAGGCTGAGATGCCTTAAGAAGAATCAGAGCAGCAAGACATAAGAACACTCATGCCAAACATGATCATTAAAGATGAGTTGTGCAAAGAACAAAGAATTTATGAAGCTACTATATGAATTTCCAGAAAGGGTTCAATAAGAGAAAGTAAAATATTATTATTACTAACCATATATATAAAGATAGGAAGAATTTTAAGGGCAAGTGATGTCACTTAATCTCTTCATCAAGTTGGTATAGGAAGAAGTAGTTTTAGAACAGGTTTTGATAGGAGGATATGAAGATCAATCCAATTAAGAATGACATATAAACGTCTTAGGAAAAAGTTGCAGCAAATGAAGATCAATGGGAAGTTCCATAATATCAAATGACCTTTGACACACACTGTTTCTTTAGATAATTTTATTGACCAAGCTTCATAAGAAGACCAATAAGAAAAGAGCCTTGAAAAAAGACCTAATAGCTAAAAAAGGAAATTGAGAGGTCAAAAGTTTTGACCTTGGCCAAAGACTTAAAGAGGAAGCATCCAATAATGACGTGGACACCACAATGATCCTGAAAACTAGGAAAACTCAGCTGAAGATATTTAAAGATGGTAATCAAAATAGTACCAAAAGAAGATAGATTTTGCATAACCAATGAAACAAACAAAAATTATCTAATGAGGTTAAAATGACTGAAAAGAGATACAACCAAGCCTAGAGAGCCAGGTACAAGAAAGGACTCAGCAAAATGAAGGATAGTAGCCATCTTGACCCCAAAAAGTTTTAAGAAGATATCAACAATAAAATACTTATAAATATACTACTCAAACAAAAACGGAACTTAGTTAGCCTTTAATAATGTCTTATAGGAGTATATGATTAGTCTTGAAAGAGGATGATCTGTCCAGGGACATCCTGGCGGATGTCTTTGAAGGAGAAATGAGAGCAGTAAACCAAGCAAAAAGAACTTCTATGATAATATGGATGAGGGAAGGAGGGAGATAATCTGTTGTATCTTAAACAACAAGCATAGGTAATAATCTACTGTAAATCAGGAAGAGGTGGAAGAAGCCATTCAGAAGGTCTATGAGGTGATAGAGGAGCTCCCCACAACATTTTTATAAGTAACAGTGTGTTTGCCTTAAACTAGTACTCTGGTTGTTCCTTGCACTTTTTAGTCTGGTTTTTTGGTGGTGTTGTTTGTTTATAGGCATCAAAGCTTTAATTATAACATTTCATTGTGAGATTATTAGCAAGATAGTTTTACAAATTGATAAACACCAGATTGACCTACAAAATACTTACTTATATATTATTGGCACAAACTATAAGAAAATATTTAACTTTATCTTACTCTATATAGGCATAGGATAATTGAAGTTGTATAAGAACTCTAGTAATTAAAAATAAGAAGTATTTTTTTACAGTGTTTTACTTGATAGAGATAACAAGTTTTTGAATCTAAAATGGAATAGTCATTTTTGAGTACTAAAATAGCATAATATACCTTTATTGTCAATCTTACATTCTCTTATAGATAACAGGATTTGGCGCTGATATCCAATATTCTCTTATCTTCCATTATTTTGTATCAGCTTTGATGGTTTCCTTAATTAGATCAATGTTAATTTAATAACATTGAGAAGTAGGAACACTCAAATAAGATTTGTGGACAACACTATTTTTAGTATACCCTTTGCAAGGTTTTACTATTATATTTTGTGGCCAATAGTAAAGATCAATCAATTATAATATATGTTGTTATCTTTTATGTGTTTTGTGATTAAGCAACAAGTTCTTGCAGACGTGCATGTGGAATTGTATCAATTAACTGTGCCAAATTGGGGCACTCTAATGATACAATTACATGCGCATATCTGCAACAACTTATAGCATACTTACTAAAAAATCATTAGATATCAATTTTATTATGTTTGATTTTTTTATGGCAA
>CAOJZF010000571.1:0-13753 GCA_948465475.1 Thalpophila matura
AAATTATCTTAACCACAAATTTACTTAACAAAATTTCAATATTCACCCTTGAAGAGCTTCAATTTAAACTGATCTTTGCAGCTGTTGAAATCAGGGTCTTGCTCTTAATAGAGATAATATTTTATCAAGAAGGCACTTTTCTGTTTTTAATTCCATCAATTCTATTTATTGTAAAATTATATAACAAACTTTGGAGGAAAAGAATTAAGTTCAATAAGATAATTATTGCAATTGTTATGACATCTAAAAGATATTTACTATAAAAAGGTTGCTATTTTTAAAGTAATTAAATGTTTACATAAATTCAAAGATAGTATTGCTAGTCAGATAGAACTCATTAAAATATTTTATACTCAACAAAACATATAACTAATTTTTATCTAAGGTCAATGCTTTTTTAAGTATGTAAAATATACATATACTATTGCAGCCTCAATCAAACTAAAACCTAACTAAATTAAGGTAAAACTCACTACTATCTAAAATTATAATCTATGTTTTATCTATTGTTTTAAGTACTTGATCTGCTTATACTGCTCATGTCTATGCATCTAGATATCTCCTAACCATTTTAATCAACCTAATCAACATTATAATCATAAGCCTCATTCTCTCTCTTGTTTTTCAAAACTTGATTTCACAAATTTTAACAATATGACTAATTTTGCATTAAGCCTTATTATTTTCCAAACCTTTATCACAATTTTTATGGTCTAAAACATCAGTAAGAAACGAATCTTTTTAGTTAAAATACTAAAATCATGATGATTTTGATAAATATAAATCTAAATACAAACATCTGATCTGGGATACAAAAATTTGTTAACTTGTGGCCACACCTACAAAATGATTTTGTATTTTGTGTTTTATGATACTGTCCAAATAATAATCCATATGTTTAATCTTGAAGATTTTGTTTCTCAGCTAAGTATCTAAGTTAAGTGTTAATATTTTATAAAGAATCATAACTAGATAGATTATTGTGTTATATTTTTCAAAAGTATATAGCTAAAATTGATAATGCAAAAAGTTAGAAATTTCTAACAATGAAAAGTTAATTACATCAAAATTTCATATTTAGTTAAATATCAGACTAGAATTTTACTGTGATATTTGGAAGGACAAGAAAAGTGATAATCTATATGTATCTATTGTGAACTTAGCAATTGTGATTTATTACATTATTAACTTCCAAAAGGAAAATAGTGCAATTCCTATTGCTCCATATTATCTTCTGAATTTATTAAGTTGTGGTTTTCCTTGATATTAATTTGTAATGAAATAGAATTAAATAAGTACATATTTAAATATTGAAGCAAATTTTTTTAATAAACATACTTTTATCTTTATATAAATTTAAGGTAGTGATCTTGATATTTATATTTAAATTTATAAGAATAGCAGTTTAGTATACTAGGCTCACAACAAGACATACACCTTTTTATAAAAAAATTGACTCATATTATCAAGATAGTTGTACTTGGTACTGAATACTTCATATAGCAAATTCTAGAAAGCAGTCCAATTAATTCAAGGATTTTTAAATCAAATCAAGTGTTTAAAACATAATTAATTGTGATCTTTTTGAACTAAGCTTTAGTTAAAATCAAAGGATATTAGAAATATAAATCTAATACATTGAAAAAGTAAAGTATCTAATTCTATTTTGGAAGCATCATTTTTATAATTTTATAATTTGTAAAATTTTGGACACTTGCTGTAATTGTGCCACTTTTTAATTAGAAAGAGGTAAAATTAAAACCAGTCAGTTATCAATAAAAAAAGTGTTAAGCTGAAAAATAGAAATATTAAAAGAGCTGTTTTTTTGCAATTTATGACAAGAAGTCTTTTAATAGTGTATAATTGTATTGGGTAAGTTGCTGATTATGTTTTGGTAAATTGCAAAGGGCAATTGTGCTAATGGCTTTCTCACTCTGGGAGAGTTGAAAAATGGAAAAAATTTAAAAAATTTGGAAAAAAACATTCAACATATTTTAATTAAGTGGAATCAATATTCAAATTGCAAAAATACTAATCGTAAAATTGCAAATTGCAATATTATAAACTACAATTTGCAACTTCACAATTGATATTTTTGCAATTGCAAAGTTACTCATCTTATTATCTTACAGTAATAAGGTTATACTGTATACTGCAAGAGCTAGTAAATATTATGTCAACACATAATTATTTGGTTGTTCTCGCGCAAAAAAATTAATGAAATAAAAAAGTTGTCGTCACAAATAGCAACAGGGATTTTGCGTCACAGATAATTTTGGTGTGATTATTTTTCTGTGCGAAAATAACAGGATAATTGTGCGTTGACCTTATATAAGTGTGGGTCTTACCGCGAGCTTATTTTAATCAGTTTAATATTTTCTTTAAACTGAGGCTGGCAATATGTAGGTTTTTTTAAAAAAATTAGTAAAAATCTTAATTAAAACTAATATTAACTAATTCATTATAATAAATATTTAGTATTATTGATTAACACAGTATGGCACCAGATAAACATTAAACATTTTTTAAAAATCTTTTAGATGTAGAAAAGATTCCAATATTTAATAAATCGATCTAGCTGATTGGAATCATACAGTCCTGAAAACAGTATTTTGATCACGACAATGGAACATAGCAAGATGTTTTGGTTGATTTACATTAATTCATAATTAAACACATTCTGCTATTTCACTTGTTCTTGGTTATGTATTTATTTTTTAATTGAGACTCTTTACCATTATGCTATTTTGAACTTGGTTTGAAACTTAAATATCTTTATTGTACCTTAAATGTTCATAATCGACTCTTTTTTGCTACATAAAAATAATTCTACATTTACCACTTTAAATTGCATACTCGCAGAATATACATCATTAGAGTATAGGGATCAATAATAATCACTTTTTGTCCAATTAGATCCTCCTAAAACAGATTCCGGGTATTATTTTAATGTCTATTTAATGGTATCTTGATTTTAGCATTAAATCATAAAGACCTGTTAGTTTATGCTATTGTACATAAATAATTTTTAGTTCCTTTCTTAACTCTATTTTGGAACATAAAAATAAATGTATATAAAAACAACTAAAAATGAAAAGTATGGTTAAAAATAAAACCTGCTTAGTAATTCGTGATCCAGGATAAAAACATATATGTTCCATAATAAGAAGAAAGGACAAATATTTAAAATAGTTATATTAAAAGATCAGGGATTCTAATGAAGTTTATGTTTCTTAGTTACGTTGGCCTATGTTTTTGCTGTCTAACAGTCAATTTTGAGCGAGAAGTAATTGATGAAACTGCTAAAATTTTAAAGTTAATTTTAATGATGACGGCCATGATAAGGGTGAATGTGAGGGTGAATTAGACTGTTGTACTGAAATGGATTACTGTTTTGATATTATAAACATTTCACTTTCTAACTATCTAATCGATTTTAAAAGACTAGGATTTCGAGATAAGCTCATGAATTTTTGGAAAGAAAATCATGAAGACCTTATTGGCGGTAAGTTTGTATCGAAAAAGCAGTTTTACTGCGATTAAAGAACATAAGAATCAAGGCTACTATGAGATCGAATAAATTCAACTTAAAAATTTATTTTAACTACTAAGAATTTCTTAAGACAATTTATAATTTCTGGAGATTGATTGAGGTTTAATTAAAATATTTAGCATATTTTTTTACTTAATATAGTATTATATCGAATTTTTAAGCTAAGGATGACTTAAATTTAATAAAACTTATCTAAGAATGAATAACCAAACCATAAAACATTATCACTTGTATTACTCAGAAAATTCATATCAGATTTTTTTCATTTATGTCTTTTGAAAGAAAATTTTAGATTTATTAACAAATAACTTAATTATAAAATTGATTAAAACTTAAGGCTGAAATTGATCAAAAATTATTGTGTTTTTGATTACATAATTTTGCTTTATTTCTTTAACCGATTTAAAAAAAATTTACATGGTAAAAATAATATTTTAAGGTGATAAATTAAATCATTGAAACAGTTTGAGTACATATGGGGCATTCCTCATGATCATGTTAACTTTGATAGTCACTCGAACTTTATGGGCTATAATCATAAAAGTGGTGATAGATTTATTTTTTAAAAAATTGGGCTCTCAGTACCAAATCTAATACCTTTAAAACTAAAAAAGCTTTATGTCAATCTAATAAATGTGAGTATAACTTACAATTAATATTAAAAGGGGATATATTTATGACTTAGACTAAGAAATAAATATTGTTGCAAAATTAATATAACATATTTTATAATGAATCTAATATACAAAAGTAATGTTTTAATTTAGATTTTTGATTGCCATTTTTGTTAATTTGTTTTAACTTCCAGATTTTATGTAAGATAATTCAAATTTTATATGTAGTTTGTTGTTGATAAAATTTAATTTAGAAGCATCTCAGACTAATATTGTGTAATATTTCATTAGATAAATCTTATAAATATTAGTTGTTTAGAATATGTTGAGTAAATAAATTATTATGGATTTTGACTTTCTAAAAATATCCCCCCTATTCAGTGCATCTAGAACAAAAAAAAGTTGTGCATTAATTTCTTCTTACCTAAATTTAATCAAATTATAGGTGCTTCAATTGTTTAATATACATAGATACTAGAAATACTCAATAGTTTCAGATACTATCAACCCCAGTGCTTGCTGGGCCTTATTCCCCATCCACTAAGAAAGGTAGGATAGCCCATACCCAATGAGGGCTTGGGCAGGATAGACAAAGATAGAGACCTACAAGGGGGAGGTATTGGTTTGAGGACTGGTGTAGTGAGAGAAACCATCCCATAGACAGTGAGAACAGAGCGGGTTTTCTCCCACCAAAGGGGGTTTTGTTCAACCACAGAGACAGGAAATATTTCTTAAATTACAACAGGGGGGACTACACAGGAAGGGGTCCCAATGTTATAAAGCAAATAATACTCAATGGGGTAGCTTTCCAGAATACTATACAAGCAAATAAGGAGGGTTGCTCAAACAGCAAGGGGTTTCATTAAAGAAAAGAATATTGTATAAAAATATAAAATCTTTATTTAGGGAAAAAAGATTACTATAAAAAAAGGGAGGGAAGGGAAAACTATAAGCTTATCCTCTCCATTTCTTCCCTAATTACCAATCAAGAATTGATAACTATTGGTTAAGGGAAAAAAAGTAATGGAGAAGAAGACTACATGTTTCTTAATTGGCTGATAGGGTTTTTTCTTTTTGATTGGTGGGGAGGCTTTCTTGTTAGGACTTAAAACTGTTTTCTCTTGATGGGGGAAAAAGAGTCCCTGGGGAGCTAAGTTGAGCTTGCTTAACTTGCACCCCATGTGTTGCAAAAATTTCATCTTGTAGAACATGGATTTTCTATTATACATAGCGGACAACCTTAAGGACTTTCTAGAGGCTTTCCCTAGAATTTGTAGAATACAGCTTTAAAATCAACTAAACCTAAATATTTTTCTTAAGGAATGTCCTTAATAGTTAGAATTTGATTGATGACGTCATGGTGAAGGTTTTGTCAATTTCATGACAAAAATGCAGCAAGTAAATGCTTTATTAACTTAATTAAGAACTGCATTGTTTTGGTTTGTTGTCTAAACTCATACTTTAATTAGTACAGCATTTTAAGGTAATGGTGAAGAACAGATTTCAGGCGATATCTACTAGTATCTAATAACTAATGGAAAACTAATAACTTAATTTAAAAAACATTTATTTTTAAATCATCCTACTATTCAATAAGTTTTGTCTTAGGCTAAACTTTAAATTTAAAATATGAAATTTGCAAAATAATCACAGGTCATTTTCAGAAAGAAATTGAAAAAGAACTATTTCAAAAAAAAAAATTAGAGCATTTTAAGTTTTATAGTTTAAGTTAATGATATAGATGGGTTTATTTAAAAAGATAATTGATGGCACTTTGATTAGTTTTCAACAATAAACTAATATATAACTATCATAAGTGAAATTTGATTAATGATTTAGCTAAATTTAAAAAAGTCATATTAATTTACATACAATTTTTTTTTCTTTAAATTATATGCTAAATAATTATTTTAATGTTTAATATAACTAGGTATCTATAATAAAAATTACACTTATTTTTTGTAAAGAACAAATTAAAGGGTAAGTTAGTAGTCTCTTAAATTCATCAAAAAATCAGATAGGCAGAAATAGTTGTAAAATACTATTAGACTGAATGTTAAACAATAAAAAAAACAATTTAAAGATAAACTCAGAAACTAGCATATTACACAACATTAAGATAATATAGTTTTTTAGATCTTTTGAGTTATATGGTAATTTTATTCTTAGTTTTGTTATTAAATTACTAGATAAAACATAATTTCTTAAAAAATAAATTTTAAAATTCTTAATAAAATAAATAGAAATAATAAGTGAAAAAATTTATTTGATATAATAAATCTTTTATAGCCAGGATAGAAAGATTTTAAAAATTTAATAATCTAATCCATAATAATCTTATAGATATAAGATGATTTTCTTTATCATCTAATTAATTAATATAAAAACCTGTAGAAAGATTTTAAATTACATAGAAAAAAAGAGGATAAGCTGTATTGTACAAGAATATACAACTGATTGTATACTTAAATTAATTATCATTGTAGTTTGTTTTTTAAAAAATAAGTAAAAATAGGGTTTTCAATAGTACTACTATGATTTTTTATTTTTTTTTCAAAAAACAGCAACTCATAGCTGATATTTTAGCTTAGCAGAAAGAGTAAAAATACTAAGTCAAGATTTTTGTAGTATAGAAAAACTTTTGAGGTAAGAGCAAATGTGTTGTTCTTTAATTAAGTTCTAGTCAAGATCTAGAATGTTTGGGTTTAAATTTAATTAAATCAAAGGAATTAGTAAGTTACTACAATAATTGAAAACATTCTTTTATAAATAAAACGGTTTAATTAAAATACAAATCTGTCTTTGTTCAGTGATTTATAATGTCAATTATACTCAAATTCTCTATGCTCCTTAGAAAATCAAGCTCTAGTTTATAGTCTGATTATAAATCTTTATTGTATTTGCAACATAATTCCATCATATGACATCATATATCTTGCACAATACAAAAATTTACTAAATTGAGATAGATAATGTACTTAATTTATTTGTAGAAGATCTAATTTTTCTTTCATTAATTATTAGTAAAAATTAAATGGAAAAAATAAAAGATAATTCAAAGCAGAAATATGAAAAAAACTAAATGAGTCCTTGTAAGGTATAGAAAAGTGACTTCTAAAGAACACAATTCTTAGTCATCTTGTCTTTTCTAGGTAGGTATTATTGATGGAAACTCTTGGTAAAGGTTACTAACCTAATAGAAGAGTATTGAAAATAAAGGATTTAATGAGCTCTGTTTGTATTCTTGTATAATAAAATTGCATGAACATAACAGATAACATTAGGAACATAAAGAAGAATTATTTCAATCATATTAGGTTTTTTGTTGAAGATTCCAATCTGTAATGTTTAATTTACTAGAACAAATCCAGATAGTAAATTAGTAATAATTAGGGCTAGTTAATTTGAATCTAAAAATTTAAGGTAGTAGCATTATAGAACACCTTAATATTAAGCATGGATTAAAATTCATCCTTATTTATAATGAGAGCTAATATGCATTGTTTGTAATACTCACCTGTTTCTGTAATTATTCTTAGGGTTGCCACATGAGTTACAGATTGTTGTAGTTTTAGATAATCCACAATTACATAGCAACCTTGAGTCTGATCATAAAGAAAGTAAGATTGTCCCCTTCTTCTTAATCAATTGATTGATGTAGGCCCTCACCTTTTCTGGTGTAGCCACAGTCACTTGTTGACAAGCCTCAAGGATAATATGATCAGAAGCAACTATAAGAATAATATCTGTAGTCCTACCAATAACAATAATTTTTTATTTTCTATTAATATTGGTAATAAATTCACATAGACAGGTGGTCCTTGTTAATAAAGTTAAGCTACACTTTATAAAATTTATAGTAATGTTATACTAAATAGAAAGTACAAAAATATATCTATCTGGTTCCCTTATATTTTTGACTTATAGTTTTATTGTTTGTACCGTTTTGATTGTTAATAAAAATCTATATTTCTTTAATCTCCCTTTAGTTTGTTTATTGCCAAAAATTGATTCCTGGCTTTGTTTGACCCCTTCTAGCTCCTTTTCCCAATCTACTTGATTGGGCTTCTACTTCCAATCAATACTTTATACCAATTGTCTCTTTCATTTAGTTTCTCTGCTTTAGGTCTCTTGCCAAGTCTTTTTTCTGCTAATGGTCACTACTAAAACTTCCCAAGAAAGGTAGTTCTAAATTAAGAAGCATATTTTCTGAAATAACAAAGGTGATGTAAATGTGTCAAAATGTGTACAAAAAGACCAAATGTGCACAATTTTATGTTTTCTTGGAAGACATATATATTTAAGATCCTAATATATGTTGAGAAAGATAGTTAAAATAAATATCAAACAATAATAGGAGGGTGAGCTTTTTTAAATCATCTAAGCACTACTCCACAGAGAGTTTAGGTTTTTATTCCTTTTAAATAAGGATTTACTTAAATTTTTTTTAAGTGGTATCAATAGTTAGATTTTAAAACACAATTACCACACCAATATTGTCGGTTGGGTTATTAAAAGAAGTTCAAAAAAGAGAACTCTACAAGCTTTGAAAGAATAGTGGGATACTAAGAACCAAGTGGGTTTTTCATAATTATATTAATGAGTTAGATGCTGAAGAGAAGAGTCATGTTGTAGCTTACTTAGAAAATGAAGATCAGAGTTTGAAAAACTAAATTTTGCCCAAATCTTGTCGTTTTAACCCTATATCAGGAAATTATTACACTGTTTCAAGTGATAGTGATACACAAAGAATTTCATTTGAAGTTTTGAATAGGGAAATATTCTGTTTGAGATTATATCTGATATATGTGTTCAAAACAAATGTTTTATAAAACAGATTATGACTCAGAGAGGTGAGATTTTATTTGGTCAATATTAAATTCTTACCAATAATTAATATGATGCAATTTTACAATTATAACTGAAACTGTTACTTATATAGTTTAAAAACTTTGAAAAAAATATAAATCAGAAGTTTTTTCTATATAAAGATACAACAAATTTCAATTTAGTTCTTTCATTCTAATAACATCATTATTGTCTTAAAAGTAGATTCTGGCTAGCATTTGATAACATGAAAAAATCTATAACCTCTAAATTTAGTTTCTGAACCATATATAATCATGATATTTATTTCAGGTGGAAGATACTTCTTAATTGGCCATCATAGATAGAGGGTAGATCATAAATAGACTTAAATAGTAAGTTCCTGGAAACTTAACATGAGTAGATCAAATTTTTGAACCAAATGTTGGGGGTGTTTGATTATAGGTAAAATGGTGAGTTTAATTAAACTAGACTGTTTATATAAGGTTGAAAATTGATCTTGTGATCTTTATTATTTTTTTAAAAAGAAAAAAATGATTGAAACTGGGTAACTAATTAAAGAAATTGCATCTTATCTCCTAATCATTTTAATATTATTATTTTAAATTGTTTTTCTTAAGGTATGATAAATTCTTAAGTATTAGAGAAAGCCTTGTTTCTTTTTGGGTGGATAAAAATTTGGTTGATTGATTTCCTGGTTGATTCCGTTGATTTCTGATATAGCATTCAAGGCAGGTTAAAAATGACTACTCTATTATATAGGATGTAATATTTTGCTCCATTACAAGGTTTGTACATTGTATACTTACAATTATTATATATGCATTATACTAATAGATATGACTCCTTTTATTTCCTCATGACATTGCAAAATGATAAATTCTAAGAAAACCTTAATTCTTTAGAGTTCTTTATAAGTTCATTGCTACTTAAGCTAATCTTTTTAGCTATTTAAATTTATCTAGCCACTATATAATTAGATGGCACATAAACTTACATAAACTTATTGAAAACAATACCTTATAGTTAAGTTTTAAACCTATATAAACTACAAGATTTTTTTTTACCAATTAGCTTGAATAAGTGAATTCAGAAGATTTAGAAACAGGTTAAATTATATATAACAATTCTAAGATTAAAAAATGTCTATGTATCTATATGGTAGAATATTTGATAGGCGGATACCATATTTAACCATTATTAATCTTTTAGCTCCCTAAAAAAAGTTTACAAAAGAATAGTACCATCCATTCATCTACTTTAAAACTTAAGGGAGGGAATATATTTCATATCTTCTAGATATGTAGGAAAAGTTTAATATGAATTTGCATTGTACCACTCTTTTTTCTCTAGATTAATCTTAATGAATTATGTTTAGTTTCTATGTCGTCTGATTAGGATGTGATACTTTTATTAAATAAGAATATTTTTAAATAAGAAAGAGAAAAAACCAAAGTTTGTAAAACTCAACTAATCTATAAGATATGCTTACTGTAGTTCAGGATTAGAAACCAGACTGAAAACATTGCTTAGGTTCTATTGTATTATTTTTAGTCTACTAAGAATAGAAACTTTTTATGTTGAGTAATTTAATTTTCTTACATCATAGAATAGCTCTAAACCATTATAGATGTTAGGTTAAAAGTAAAGCATTAATTGTCTATATATCTTAATGAATAAAAGAATACTTTATAATTATGTAGGAAAGTATAAATCTAATCCTCAGAAAATGGGAAGATACTAGATCTTTAATTAATTACCTATGTCTTAGAGTAGAAATTTTTTATTAATAGAATTTAAAATAATTCAGAACAGTCATAAGTTCTGATTTTTAGGTAAACTTATTACATGATTTTATATTATGCTGTTGGATGATATAGGAGGTTTATCATAATGTATAGTTCTATAGAATTAACAGTTCATTTATAAAAAACTTTAAATTTGATAATTGATAGCTAATTTTATTAAATAAAGTATCTCTATGGAAATTATAGGCCTTTTATAGACTCCTAAACTATTTCAAATCTTATCTGTATGTAAAACTTTTCACATATACTTGTTTAACTATTTGAAAAGAATATTAACTGACTAGTATAGATACTTAAGAAATTTATATATTGAGCACTATTTAAATTATTCTTAAGTCTATCATCTTTTAATCTGTATTTAATTTGTATAATTATTTAGATAAAAAAGTCATAAGAGGTGAGATTAGTAGAGTTAAAGTCTTCTATTTAGAAATTCTTGATTATCCGGAAATTTTACTAATATTAAATCCAATATAGATACTAAATAAATCCATTATGACTGGTAATTTGTGCCTATAATACAAGAAATTTATCCATTAATTTAGTCCATTACTTAAAGATTAAAAATAAATTTTAAGAATGGAATGTTTATCAGAAGTTATTGAATAAAGCTTAGTAAATGAATGTATTTGATTATCTTGGTAATTTAGTGGCTTAAAAAATCAAATTTACTTCTATGAAAAAGATTTTACCTGCTATCTTTGTATAGATAACTATAGTATTCATACATTAATTAACAGTAATTTTACTATTTTATCATAAACCAAAGACATACCTAGAGTAACAATTAGTATTTTTTATAATTCTAATTGAGGACTATGATTTATTGTAATTTATCACCTAATGAGATCTTAATATCTATTCTTAAAAAGTTGAGAAGAGAATCACTATTCTAAAGGTATTTTTTAGGTAAAATATTCCCTGTCATATATAAAAGGAGTTCTTTTTCTTTGCTTAAGCTAAAAACATTTTAAATTACTCTTTAAGTTTGTTCTTATAGCTATCTGTTTATTATGTTTTATTTTTAAAAATTCAACAAAATTCTTTATTAATCTAGCTAGAATATTTTGGAAAAAAATTACATAAGAATTTATACATAACTAAAAACCCTTTTTTTTAAAATAAAATCAATTTAAAATTTTCTTGCAAAGTATTTTCTCTATTGAATTGATTTCTGTTTACCCTTATTTGGAATAGAATGTGCAGCATAAAAATTATAGAAAGTAAGTCCCAGAAAATCAGATAGTTCTTGTTTGTATGCTTAGATGACTTGATTTACATCTGATTAGTCGATTCCCAATTTAAAATACTTTTTTTGACTTAAGAGAAAATTATTGTTATACTAGGTTTGTTTAAAACATCGAAATATATGTTATCTTTAGATTCCTTAAACATTGATATTTATCTTAAAAATATAGTGGAACCAAATTAACAAGCACTGGTCTAAAAGAGGATCTTAGGAATCTATTTTGTTCTAAATCTAATAAGATTGTTTAAATATTAAACATTAGAAACTAAGTATTTTAGTCTGTTTATAAAACCTTTTCAAAGATTTAAATATCATAGATTTTTAGAGATTTTTAGTTCTCATATATCTGAATAGCATTCTACCATTTGATTAAATATGCCATATTACCTAATTTATAAAGCTTAATTAGAGCTTACTACTTCTTTCATTTTTTAACTCTACTTCTTATCTAAACTTTATTATATATAGCTATCTTATCTCAACATTTAACATTATGTCAGTATGCCATAATTTTTATAAATAGCCAGTTTTTTCATGAACACTCCCCAAAGTCCTAAAAAAACCCCACATTGTCTAGTCAATATATAATAAATTTAATTAGTCATTAATAAAATTTATATAAAGATATAATACTCTATAGGACATGTAATATTTTTTAATTATGGGTAAATATAAACCAACTACTCTTTTCATTTACTATTCATTCTAAGGGAAGATTGATCTTTTCATAACACTGTATTTTTTTTGTGATTTAGATCTTATAAATTCACCTTAACCTAGTTTTGATTCCATTACATTATGGATTTGAAAATACAAAAAAATAACATTTATGGCTTAATGCGAGATGGATAGATCTCATAAAATTAAAAAGGTAAAGCTCTAACCTTGACTAAGCAATCGAGACTTGCCGTTATGTCATATCTAATTAAGATATATGCTCTTTAGTTTTATGCATTCCAGATAGTCTATGGAAGAGATAAGTAGCAACTTGGATTACTCCTATTGTAAGTAATTGTTCAGGTAGTAAGTAATCTAATTTCGAAGTAAATTTAAAAAAGAACAACTTATTTTGTTATTGTATATTATTATCTTAATAAAATTGTTGCCCCATATTTGAATCCAAATTACTTATGACTCGTTCTTAAATTTTAAATTTGATCTATTTAAAAATAAAGTTTATTTTAAGTGGGACTCGGTTGTAAATAATAATAATAATCAAACTAGTATAATTGATTTTTATAGTTCAGTACTTGTATTAGGATCGGTTAATGAGTTAGCCTCTGATGATATGTTTCATATGGCTAAAATTCCGTAAACAGTCATTTTTATAGTTGATGAAGCATATGGCTAAAACTGGGGCTCTGGTGGAGATTTACACATTATTAATTATTTATACCGCTAACATTTTTTAAGTGAAGTAGTTAATCTCAAGCTCAAACTTAATCATTTTAGTTCAAATTACTAGTCAGAAAATTCAAATCATCGATGCTCGCCGGAACTGATCCACGAAAGTTTTTAGCCACATGGCCCGTTTTTTAATCAATATATTTTTCTTAGGATTATCAATATTGAATCTCAAGTTTAAACTCGTATTTAGAGAAATAGGACGATTGGATAATGAAAATTCTAATAATTTAAATTTGTCTTGAAAACAAACATGATTATAAAAACAAGTTTAATTAAAAAGACTCGCCATATCAAA
>CAOJZF010000573.1:0-19174 GCA_948465475.1 Thalpophila matura
CTCAACATAACAGGATTTTCTTTACCAATTTGGAGGTTCTGTTTCTTGTACTACTAATGGTATTTGATACAAGAGTAGAGATAGGTAGTTGTCCTTGAAGTTGATAATACCATTATATTCTTACAGAAATTAGGTCACAATGAGCATGTTATAATTGTTTTTGGGAAGAACTATGGCTGGGGAAGTAATGACAAATTTTCAAACCTCATGGGTATGGTGGAGTATGCTCCAACGGCCTTAGTTGCTACTGGCCCAGCAGTCCCGTACTGTTCAGTATAATGAAGATCTGAAGCCGGCTTTATACAATTCATCAACTTGGTACTAACAACATTAACTAGTGCCCTGGTGTGAATAATAACAGTTACTTTAATTTTGTTGATGAATACTTCAACTTTTGTAACATGTCAACCAAAAGGGGGAATTGTGGGATTGAAGTGGTTTACTCCTGAATGAAAAGATTAACTTTCTTGACAGGGGCTATAAGGAGAACGGGAGTAACTAGTTTCTGGACTAAAAGTACTCCTTCTAGAGAGGATTCAACCAAATGTAGAGAAGAAGGATACTGAGATAGATAAGAATGTTTGGAAGTCCCCTGATCTTGTGGTATTAAGCGGAGGGGAATATCAAGAGGGGGGGGCCCAATTACATGATATCCAATCTCATTGCTATATTCATCTTTGTTGTCTGAAACATCCTCATCTGGTGATACAAGTAATAGACTTTATTGTAATTGTTGTCTTTAGGAGGATCTTCATTGTTTTGATCTTCTGTTTTGATCCGGTTTACTTTGGGACAACCATGTTTCACCCAGCATCTATCTTTGGAATGTCCCTTCTTCTTACAGTGGGAACATTTCACTAATTGACTTTGTTCTAAGGGAGTTTTAGTCTTGGAATTGATCAACCTGATTTTAGATGGGGTGATTTCTTGGCTGGGAGGAAGGCCTGTTTTCCAATTTTGAGAAAGTTCCTGGGTATAAAGATTTGATTCCAATAAGGCTTCCTTTACCTTTTTTATAGTTTTGCAGGTTTGCAATGCAATAACCTTGTGCCGGTGTAAAGGCTTGTTTTTATAAACAGCGGATAGAAGGGCTGTCTAAACTTATTCCAGAGTTATATCTTTGGTGGTGTTTAGTTGTTGAGCCATAGTATATAATTAACAGGAGAACTTTTCCAAGGAAGCACTGGAATGATATTTTAAAGCCATGAAGGAGGATCTTAAATTTCTGATATCTTGATTGCTGCCAAATTCTGTTACTAACACTTCTCTTGTTTTGTCCCAGGTCATACCAGGTCAAATCAAAGGGGCAACCATTTCCATGGCTCCTCTAGATAGGCATCCTAATATGTGTTGGGCTTTCTGCCGCAAACTGGTGCCTTCCATAGCCACTTCATGAATTTGGAGGAAAGCAGCTAAGGTGCCCTCATCCGGATTGTAAGTAGTCTTAAAGTAGGGTTTAAATTAGGGTCTTCTGGACTCTGGTGAGCATAGTTGAAAGAAGCCCCAATATTTGAGTCTAATACAAGGATGTGGTTGGGAGTATCAGTGGTTGACCGGTGGGCCTGAAAGGTGGAGGAAGAGTTGTGAGAATGATTAGATCCGGCGTCCATATTGTTAAAGTAGGATTCCATAAGAGTTGCTTGTTCATTTAAGGAGCGCTGAAAATTCTTGAGTTCTCTAAGGGTTACATTAAAATCATTTTGGCTATCTTTTAGGAAAGCTACTTGATTTACCAGACGTCTAAAGGGCTCTCTAAACAAGGCAAGCTTTTCTTCCATTTGACTGGTAAGGTCGCTCATAATAGAGGTGAAGAGTTGTTGTTTGGCACATAAAATAGTGGCGAGCTCTTCCTTGGTTACATAATTATTGAGATTTTCTCTAAACATAATAATCATGGACCAAGTTTGTTTGAGGATGAGTTCTTTTACTCAAGTTTCTGACAGGGATTCTTGTTTGTCTAGGCGTTGAGAAACAGTGTCAATTAGATCTTGGCAAGGATAGTCAGCTGATCAGTTGTGATTTTGTTCCTGTTCCTTGAAGGCTTTGATTTTCTCATAGCAGGGACAGGAGGGGTTACACCCATTATGCTTGGCTGCTGTTTGGGAGTGTACTTCATTGGCTATTTTTTTTCAGAGACTTTCATTTGAGGGGATGGACAAAGTTAACTTGGGGATTTGAGAATCAAAGGTTGAATTGGCTTGAGCAAATTGTTTGGCTACAAACGTTTAATGATTCTCCAATTTGAGTTGTATCATCCTAACTCCTTTGTTGACCCTGTCTCTTATGTAGGGTTCCAGGTTAGTGGTAAGAGTATTGTTTTGTTGTTGGAGAAAGTCTACTTGTTCTTGATTTGCTACTAAAATGTTTTCCAGGATACTAAATTGGCTTGTAGTCCAGGAATTTAGAGAGTTGTAGCTTTTATAGGCCGCCTGCACCTGGTTCCATATGGAGAGAATCTTGTCATGATGAGCTCCAAATAGAAATTGATGGTGTAAAATTATGGGGTGTACAAAATTTAGGTTGTAATTTTCAATAGACTGGGTGACAGGCAAGATGTAAGAGTCAAGTAGTTAATAATAAGTTCTATCTACTCATAAACTTCAACCTCTAACTGACCAAGAGTTGGGATTTAAAATCCCCATGGCAAGGTCTCAAGCGGTTAATTGGGCTTGAGCATTGTCCACATTATAGGGTACTAATTTGAGGCTCTTGATGGGCTCAATAACAGTATAAGATGGTACTGGAGGGATTTGTTCTTTCTCTCCAGCAGATTCCCACGGAAAGCGGGGTATTAAAGACATAGTTGAATGTTCCTAGACTTATATCAGCTTTATTTGCACAAAGAAAAACCCTGTAGTGAGCACCAGAACTGTAGGCAAGCAAGGGCTAGTCTGCAGTTAATTGTTTTATATTTGGGTTAGTGCAGTAAGTCAAAATTTTGTACCTGTTATTCCTAATTAGAATACTGTTTCTTAGGATAAAGGAACAAGACAGCTTAAATGTAAGGAAAGGTATTTGTTCAAGAATAGAAATGTATATAAAAAGGTTTGGTTAAAAATCGCTTAATTTATTTTAGAATAAAAGGTGATTGTTTTTATAAAACTATGGAAAAGGGCAATCAAATTAGGGTCAATTAATTCTGATTGAGATAGGGTTCATAGGAAAAGCAATTGGTGTAAAAAGAATAAGAGAATAAATGAGTTACAACCCAAATTGGATGTAAATAAGTGAAAGACTGATTTAAGGATTAGGAACATAGTTTGGATGTTGTGGTTTGAGAAATACTATATTAAGTTCAATGAAATAATAATTGATACTTGTTAATGGGGGGAAGAACCTTCCATAGTTTTAGATTCTACTACACTCAAGTAATTTGTTCTATAGATAATACTTTACTCTTGAACAATAATATTGCTTGTTGGGTTCAGTAAATGCATATAATCAGCACCAGCTTCAAGCAAGGTCACTGCTTCTCCTCCAACAACTTAATTTTTAGAGAAAAAAACTTTTTTTATTGGCCAATAGATCACAATAATCATCTAAAAGGTGACTATTATGGAGTATACCAATAATTTGTATATTTATACTCCTTGGCCGTGTTTAATTTAAATTTGATTTCTTAGTTATCAGTTTCAATTGATTTAGCAATTTTAGTACCAACAAAGCCCGTTATATGTTTATATCTGTCTTTTCTAATCATGAGGAACTTTATTGAGATGCTAAGGCGGCCAAAATTAAGTACAATACTACATATCAATCTATTTTCAAATGAAAGTAGAAAAATTAATTCAAGTCTTTAACCTTTAAGGTATAAAAAGCACCCCTTCCAAACTTTTACTATGGGTCTAAAAACATTCTCAAGCTTGTTAGTGATAATTTAAAGTCCCCTCATAACTTTTCCAGAGGGTAACTCTAATTGAAAATTATTGTCATTTCAAAGCTAAACATTAATAAGGCGCCTTCTATAAGACCCTGGAACTATACAACTATATTAAGAACTTATATTCAATGGTTATTTCACTACAAAAACTTAATTCTTTAAACCATATGATCCCAATACAATTTTTAAATTCACATAACTCATTGCTAACCTATAGGTTAATTCTGAAAATTTAAGGGGGTTTTGTATTGTATCTAATTAAACTCTGACTCTAAGATTTTATGTCACCTATCACTAAATTAGGATTAATTATACATAATTGATATAGGAATTCTAAATGGCAAACTTTGGCTTACCTAAGGGGATGTAAATGAGTTTAGTATAAGCTTAAAAACCCTTTAGGCACATTCAAAAACTGATAATTATCATAATGCAATATTTTATAACTTACTATATATGGATCAATTAATCAAGATATTACCCTACTAAACTGTGACTAATCTATCATACTAATCAAAATTTAGCAACTAGCCCATCACATATATCTTTATCATACAAATAGACTTTTTGAGCTTCATATTTTTTAAAAAATAATTGCAGGCAAGGATAACTTAAAAAATATAGCGTTCATCTTTGTAAATTCTACTTTTTCATTCATAACCCCAATAAAACTATTCACTACTAACATAAAAACAACAAAGAAGCCTTGATAAATTTAAAATTTGTTTAAAAGAAGCACATTAGGCTGCCACCTTGCTTACGTGCTATTTAATGAATATTTAATTTAATAATACTGAAGCTGATATTTATAATTAATATTAGCCCCAGATAAGAAAAAACCCTCTTCAAACACTTTTAATAATTTTAGATTAACCTTTTAGAGACAGGATCCTTAGAAAAATTGCTGATTTTTCAACTAAATGATTGATTGACTACTTAAGTTGGAAAAACAAGATTATATTTACAAGCCAAAATTAAAATTTCTAATGAGATCTAGTCAAGAAAATTATTTACCAGTTGAAATCCTTTGAAGAATAAAATCAATAAATTATAAGCATGCTTTATACAAATTATTTTAAAACTTGAGACAGAATAAAATTAGTTTGGCTAAGCTTAAAAACCAATGAATCCATAAATATTACAAACTGATAATTATGAAGATGATTTTTGGGCCACAAAAGTGGTCCTGTCCCTAAAAGATTAAAGAACCCTCTGGTACTAGAAATCACTTATTTAATTTTGGTGTTATTTTATCAAGAATGATGGCTTACTAAAATTTTTAAATAACTACAAGGCCTTTAATTAAGTCAAATTATTATCAAGTCCCCTTTTATGTTAAAAGACAGGTTAGTTGATGTTTTTTTCCTTGCTTGCTACTTCAGTAAATTTAACTTACTCTTTGGCTACAGCTAAGTTTAGGTTAATTAGGACAAGATCTATAAGATTACTTTAAACTAATTATGTTTTTATAAATTATACTTAGTAAACTTTGGCAAGGCTAACACCCCCTTTGCCTAATTATGTTCATGAATTATGTCTTTATTAAACGCTTATATATATGCCTATATCTGCTTTGATTTTAAAAAGATTTAAATCACTACCTGGTATTAACACCTGAAGAACATGAAGTCATTTTTTTAGACAATGAAGGAGTCCAAGCTTTTTATAGATATTACTAATCAGTATATCTTCAGGGAAAATTTAAAGGTCCTTGGACAAATTTTCACTAAATATGGCATATATCCAAATTCATATAGGATATGTGTAGTGTAGGCTGCTCTATTACCATTAGATGAAAATTACCCCTAAACATCATTTTAAACTGTTATATACAATTATTAGATTATTACTTAAAGAATTATTCTGATGGCCCTACTCAACCATTTAATGGGTTCCACAAAAAAGACTTCTAATTGGACCTTTTTATATAATAGATTTTTTATAGAACAAAGAGCAAATCTTAATGTCCTTATTGCATTACCTAATATACAACAAGTAGTACCAATTAAAATATTACTACCTAGAATTGCAATTTATAAAATAATCTAAATTAGGCTCCTTAGTAATAGCTCACTTATTGTGATTACCAAGTCATATATCATCAAGGATAAAAGCATCTTCTTTAATTATATTATAAACCTGCTAGACCTATATTTCCTTTTTAAGGAACAGTTGTGTTACCATAATAAAAATTGATTGATTTAGAGCCCTCAATAACCATTATTTCTTAATCTTCTTTGAGACACAAACTTAACTATTTAAAGATCAAGCCACCTAGTTTTAAGAATTCTTAAGAGCTTCAAACTTAAGAGTTATATAATAAGTTGATTTGTAGTTATCTAAAAACTTTTTTGCAACATTTCATAATCATAATTTTTGTCTTTAAATTTCTTGGGTTTTTAAATTTTATTTTTATGACTTATATGAAAATTCATTATTATATCATTTTTTCACTGATTTATAATAATATCAATTTTGATTCTTATTGTATGGAAATTTGGAATTGTTCTATATCAGAAAGTTTTGCAAAATCCTTATTAGAGTCATAAATTATCTCATATACTATTATAAAAAAAATTAGTAATAAATACTCCTAACTGGAAAACAATTTTCTTATTAAAATTCTTTAGCTAATTTAGTTCAAGGCATCTTTAGTTTTAAAAAAATCACTATGTACTAAAGAACAATTTTGGGTATTAAATATAAAGGGTTGAATATTTCTTATAAACATAGCTTATTATAAAATTTATTTGATATTTTTTTGAGAAATAAATTACAGGTGACTATTACATAACAAATTTTTGTTAGTTATTAGATTGTTTAAAAAATACATAAGTCAAAAACATTGTAAAAAATTTTAGGATAATCTTGCATTAACCCAATAGTTATATATTTTTTATTTATAGCTAAGTTTGCAACTGACTCTGCAATTAAATGGAATACTTGATCCTGGCCAGTATTTTTTCATCCAAAATAATCTAGGTGGTCAAGCACCCCAAAGTTAACTTTTTAAAAATTTATATAATAACCAATAACCATTACCATTTCACCAAAATATAGGAAACTACACCAAATTCTGAAAAATAAAATATCAATATCATCCATCCTTAACAACTAACAGGTTGTTAACCTACTTAGGTACCACTAACAACTTTGACAACCAAAATCAATTAACCTCTAAAACTTGAGAGAATATTAATTGCTAATGGATTTCCATGTAAAAAAATATTAGGAGTTGTTAGAACAATATAAGGTAGTAAAAAAATTAGATGGAGAATTTTATCTACCAAATACTACATTTTGGTACCCTTTATTAAGTTATTCAAATCTTAATACCTTGTCACCTCCAGTCTAGTTTTAGTATCTTATTTCAGCTCTAAAAGATCTGTCATCACAGTAATTGATTATACCACTTGTTAGCCTGTTACCCAAGTATTTAAGCACTTTATAGTTGACAACATCCAAAGTTATATATAAAAAGATCTTTTTGGTAGGTTTATAGTTCTTGCGTTTTCATATTGCTAAGGGTGGACTGGAGTTTATCTACAAAAAAATGAAGGACTAGTTGAACACTAAGGGAATCTAACACATACATAAGACTCTAAATCATCCTTAACCAAATAGTTGTGTAAAGTAACATAATTTTCTTCATTATCATGATGTTTTCAAACCTCTTCAAGGATAAAACCACCAAGTAAGCTAATATCTTTTAATATTGCTTACTATCTTCATAAATTGGAACTAACAGGGTCACAGTTAAGATTCCTTTCTATTTACTCTTTAGGGCTAATCCAGATCTCAATTATCATGAGACCTTGATGCACTCAACCATTTTAGATTCACTACAAAACCTTACCTCAGAAATTAAGGGGGTTTATTTGGGAAAACTAAGAAAAAAATGGAGCTCAAATGAGTGAAAAAAATAGTTAGATTGAACTTTGCTAAGTCATTAAGTAAGGTGATGAGATCTAGGACCTCAATTAGTATAAGAGCAAGCTTCAACCTAATAGGATTAGTGTGCGCCTGATTGCAAAAGTACATCCCAAGTTCAACACATACAATATTTTTGTAACACCAAAGCCCACCAGATCACTACTTTTTATCATTATCAGCTCTAATTTGCCAGATCTTTTAGAACTAATATAAATCTAAACTCCTGGCTATAGATCAATAGTAAATATAACACAAATCCTTTAACAATTATCTCAACCAACCATGTCTATTAGTCTCTACTACAAATTCCTAGAGTCTCTCTCTAGGTGGATTTGATGTTTTATTGTTAATTCAAACTTTTTTTTAAGTTGAAAGCTCCATTAGTATAAAGCCATATTAATGATTCCTTCCAAATGATCATCCTTCCCTCTTTGTGAACCCTTATTTCAACAACTTCCCCAGATTTGAAATATAATAGATTTAGTTGCTTCTTTTCTAATTAGTTAATTTATAGAAATAAATAGATCCAATATCCTTCTACTAAGATTTATCACTTCATCTTCAAATCTTCAACAACAAACTGTGATTTTAAAAAGCTTATTAAGCTTAATATATTTTTAAAAAATTTATGTAATAAAATGAATGAATAACCTTTTATAAAGTTTATAAAGCCCCTCTTTAAATATCTGCACCTATTTTTCTCTACTCTAAAGTCCTAGATTCTCCCATTAGGTGGGAGTTATGTTGTAGTATCATTATAAAAAAATGGGTTGATTACTCTATTAGATTGGACATGTAGGGAGTATTTATCTATAACAATCTTACTTTCTTTTTTGGGTACCCTCATTTCTATAACTTCCTTGATTTAAATTTGATAACCTTCTCGATTTCTATTGAATGATCAAATATAATCATTCTTTTGTAAAATGCTAATATAGTTTTTTGTTAGTAAGTTCTATCTCTTCACTCTTTTTTCAAGCTAAAAACTGTTATTTGATATTATTATATGTTTTTGTTTTGAAAAGGAACTATTATAAGCTCACTGAATCTCTCAATTGAAGTTAATTGACCACAGATTTATATTTACACGATAATGATTTTTAGAATTACGATTAAGAAGGTTTCCTCCGATATGATTTGTTTTCGGTGAACTTTGTATATAAATCAGGCATGGATTATACTTTTTTATAATACGGTCTGATTTTCATAATTTTAGATGTATTTTTAGATAATACTATTAGATAAATTAATTGAATTGTCTAAAATTGAAATGCATGATTCAAGACCCAAATTTTAGATTTTTGACAAAGTTTTCAATGGGAAAGTTGAAGGACGAGCATCTAGAATGGCAACTCGATTTCGATCCGTTTATACTTTTAGAAAATGGTGATAAAATTAAGCTGTAGGATTTAGTTTAAGTTTTAGTTTTAGTTTCAGTTTTGGATCCACCAACAAACTTAAAATTACAATCTGTTTTTACTCGACTCTATAAAGATAAATTAATTTATACATAAAAGGAATATGATAATTTGTATTACTTAAATAATTAATCATACGGTATATAGCACATTGTTTCTAGTTTCTTTGGGTAATAAATGCATTTGTTTTTTATAGCAAACCATTTTTTTTTGGTTAATAGATGCATTTATTCAATATAGCACACCATATAAATTTAAAATTTCGTCTCGGAACAAACCTGATGATCCAAATTCAAACAAGTTGAAAATTTTATTTGGTTTGAATTAATAAGTTACCTTAACTAGTTTCCCGCCGGTGCAGTATAGTTGACGTAGTTTATAGGGTGGTCATCTCGGCTAGGGGGCGACTTTATTATAAGAATATAAAATCCCCTGATTCTATTACCGGGATTCAAATGATTTACGGAGTACACTTAGTTCACTTCACTTAGTTTGCTGAGGGGAGGTTGACCTCTAAGCCCTATAGGGGTTCAATATCAATATCCACCCCCCAAAATGATTTTAGATTGTGTTGATACTAATTTTTATCTCCCTATGAACCACAAACTTTACTCTCTTTCTATATCCACCTCTACCGATATTTGAAGTCTACCTTTGTCGGAACTTACACATTTTAGCAACAACTTACTAAAATTACTTCACTCTATATACCGCCCCCTAATCAACTCACCCTACCCCCTTCCCTCCTCCCGTATAAACTATCCTCAGGACGCGTCACGCTGTGAACTTTATCATCCTCCCCCCTAACTTTAATACTCGGTGACGGAGATGTCTCGCTAAGATTTACCCGTGAAACCTTAATAGGGTCAAAATTTGTGAATCAACCAAACTACCGACATCATTCTAAATAGACTAGGGTCGAATGTCGCTACTCCGTCTCACCCAACTGTAAAGTCGATACTATATATCATCTGCTCTCCCATACTCGTGATAGTTGGATGACCCTCCGATAGATCCCCTCCCGATGCCACCACGATACCGAATACTGTCGTAGTGGATATAAAATTCAACCCTAATCGGGTGATATTGAGTTCCAACTCCTGTGGATAATAAAGATGGGGTCCGTGGGCTCTAAGTTTGATAGGAATCCAGTCTACCCTTAGAATTATGAAAACCCCGAATTTTTTAAAAAAAAACTTTCCAATTCTATCTTGATACCTTTGCAAAACGAAATTAGATCAAAGATTTAATCTTTTTCTATTAACCTTTTAATAATCCAAATTATGAGAGAAATCTGTTGGAAAAAACCTACAGGAAAGTTTTTTTATTGATAAAAAAAATTCAACTTAGAAAAAAAAAACACTCCTCTCATAGACCTTCAAAAGTAAAATCCTCACCCTAGCTAATCAATCTCAACTACTATCATCCTAATATCCACCCCCTCTCTATCAATCATAACCTCATCCCCCAGAATTTATTTCCAAACATTCATCCCCCTCCTCATAACGATCTCGTGGGGAAAGCTCCTCTTATGAATCATGGATCTATAAGATATCTTCCATCACTTCCACCTGTGCTACAGTAAATAGAAATTATATTTGCCATTATAAGTTCATCAGATTATCTCTCTTCTTTCTTCAGACATTTCTTTGTGAATTCCTTTTACAGCTTGGTTTACAGCTCTCATTTCCCATAAGGAAACATCCAAAGTGAATTCTTATGAGAGATCATCATCTTTTAATACATTCTATATGTTTTTTTATGATATAATTCTCAACACAAAGATATAAGACTTAGTTTTTGTCTTGGTAGATATGCATCTTTTATATGATATCCTTTTGGGGAATTTTTGGGATTAAGGTTAAAGCTATCCTTCATATTTTTTAGTCTCTTATATAATGATAATTTTTGTACTTAAGCAGGTCTCTTTTAGTCATAATGACTTAATATAACTGGTCTCAATATTTTAGTTGGTTAATCTCAGTCTCAATTACATTAGTTTCCTTTTATATGTTTTCCTCCAGCTAAGTTTTTCTAGTCATCAGGATCACTACTGTGCTTATGTCACTATTAGTCATTTCCTATTATAGCCATCAGCTAATTTCAAACTTGTTCAGCAATAATTCATCTAGATTAGGGACTTTCTTAGTTCTTCTACTACTTGTTTCTGATTGTTTAAACTTCAAAGCTTAGTCAATTTAGTTTTCTATTAATTCTGTGACTATCAAGAAAAATTCCCTTATATAGAGCTCCCCATTAATCTGTGCTTATTGCACCTTCTTCATATGTAAGTTCCAAATTTCTTCCTTATTATTTCAATCTCTATTTTACCCTATCATCCACATCTCTATAACCCTTTCTTCTTATACTAGCTTATAAAATAGATTTTTTATATCATATTTCTTTAGTCTTTTTCCTTATATTCTACATATAGTTAGTAGTACTAGTATAACTTTTGCTTAGCGGGATAGGTAAGGACTGAATCCCAAGCTTCCAGCTGTACAGATACTCACTAACCCCAGCGAATTATCCTCTCAATTCTCTTACCTTAGAATAATTCTCTTTTTTAATTTGCGCAATTCCTAGTGGATTTGCTACAAATTGTTTAAGATAGAGAATTGAGGATTCTCAATATTCTCTACTCAATTTATTAAAGAATTCTCTGTTGGTCACTTTGGAAAATTCCCTCCCCCAAGATCCTAAAACTTCTGATTTTCTACATGAAAGTTCCTTCCACTGAGTGGAGACCTTTGATAATAGTGTTCCAAATGCAAAACTAATTATTTAAAGGAATCTCTACCATAGTTCTTTGGATCAAAATTTTATTGAATAAAAGATGTTTTTGTCAGATTCTCTGTTCATTATTTACTATAGTATTCTAGCTTCTAGGTATATTTTGTATAGATAATCCACCTATTGATTTCTCTTGATACCTATTTGGACTCTTGAGAATCTGGTTGAATGTTATAGATTATCAAGAATCTTATATCCCCTCCCCCTCCGGAGATGACTCTAGGTCATTTTTTCATTACTTCCTCTCTGGTGATCTTGTCCAGAATTCTCCCTAATATTACTAGAGGCTGCAAATCAAGTCAGAAAGCTCCCAGCTTGATGATCTGTGCTATCTCTAGAGTAGTAGTTTCTCCAATCTGGGCGATTCTCTCTAGGATTCTCCCTTCTAGATTCAGCCAATATGTCATGCTAACCTTCTTGGGCCAGGACATAATTTTGATCCCTTTGTCTCAAATTCCTACTCTCCTCAGTAGCTAAATCCCTTGCCTTTTGACTGAGTTTAAATTTTTGGGAGAAATAACTATCTTTGTCCTCTTGGGATTGTTACTTTTTTTTGTTAATCTCCCTTCTCTTCTCTATTGAGTCTAGAAACAAGAAAATCCACATTCATAATCATCAAACCATTAACTTCACTACCAACATGGTAAACATAAGTTTTGGAATTGTCAAACCCTTAATAGAAAACGTCAAGAAGGTCCTCAACCTTATCAACCAGGAACAAATAGTTGCTATTTTGGGTAATGATTGTCCCCAGGAAGTGATCAGATAAGTGACTTCAAGATTATCTGGAACTCCCTCCAAGTGGGCACAGAATGTGTTTACCAAAAAAAAAGTACTTTGCAATGATGTTTTGGTCTTTCTCAACTCCCTCAAGAACTTCTGTGACCCGCCTCTTCCCCCCTGGAACATCTCAAGGATCTTTTGAACTATTTTTAAGGAAACAGATCTGTCAAAGTCTTTGCTTGCAAGCTCAAATGTTCACACCAACGTTTAGACTTGGACCCCATCTGGTTGACCCAATTTTTCTATCAGTGATTTTTTCAACAGATCTGTTCAGCCCTCATTCCCAGACCCCAGCCCAAAAGTTTTGACAAACTGGTAAGAGAAGCCGCCTATCTCAAAGAAGCCTTCACCCAGTCCCCTGCATTGCCCAGTTCCCCAATTACTTCTCTTCACAAGGATTACAATTCTCCATTTCTAGGAGAAAGCAGTCAAAACCTTGCTTGAAGTCCCAGCTGTATAACCAACACTTGTCTTTCTCCTTGTTGCTATGTGTGAATTATTCACATGCTACACTTGTGCTTATTTCTAAATATTATGATCAGCCTATGTGATTATGATAGATAGTACAATAATGGCTTGGACACAGGCAATAATTTAAGCCTGTGCTCTAAATTACTAATAAGGATTAAATGATCTAATTAATTGACCCATCTAATATATCTATCCAGTTAATAGAGGCCAGAAATTAATTGATATGATAATTGGTTTGGGCAAAGTAATACATGTTTTTATAGATAATCAATTAATAATTACAAAGATCATTATGGTCAAAGGCATTTAAATCAAATCCTATTTTACTAATAAATTACTTAGAAGACAGACTTAGTGAGGATGTAGCCAATTGTCTATTCTTGGTCTGAACCTAATTAAATAGGACAACTATCAACCAAATATCAAACAATTACTAATTACAAGCACACCCTCAGCAAGGAATACCAATGTGTTTGATTCTTGGCAAGGCCACTCAATGAGCTTGATTCTTGCCAAGACCCTGCTTTTATTCAAATTCTTGACAAAAACTCCCTTGTACTTACTAAAACAATTATACCTTGAATTTAGGATAGATCTTTTTAACAAGTATTATTTCAGTCAAACCTAAAGGATGACAACCCAAGTACCTATAATGGCTTATTCCTATAAGTATCCTCAACAAGAATACACTTAGATCCTAAATACTTAAGACTAATTAAATTCAAGATAATGATAAGATGCTTTTATAAAATAATTTTATGGTACTACTAGGACTAGGTAGCTTAAGACTTCAACTTAGTGCCTCACTAAATAAATCAAAGCTTTGATATCCCTTCCCTTCAAATAAAAAACCCCCCTCTTTTCCCCAAGAGAGTATCACTTCATCAAGTTTATCAACAAATAAATCATCTTTTCTCTCCTCTAAACTGCATTAGCTACCCAAAATTCTACTTCTTAATAGAGTTAAGTTTTTATCAAAGACTAACATAAGAAATCCAAGGAAATATACAGCTATATAGCTGTCATGAGCCGCCTTGTTTACAACAGTTTGTAAAGTCCTCCAATTATTTATAAAAGGTTATCTGGAGTTCCGAGATTCAATTGTAAATATCAGGGCCATCGCCACATCAATTTATGTGATTATTACATCATTGAAAGAGAGAAACGTGAAGTTTCATTCCTCTAAGTTTCAGACCAATTGAGTAAGTTCTCGTGAACTTGCAATAAGGATTTGTTTCACAAACTATGAAAATGAGTCTATAAATGCTTCCCTCCTTTATTTATTAAGCTTTGCTTTCAAACAATTTTTTGTCCTTTTAATAAACTTATGTCCGTTTTTACTTTTGTTTAGTAGTTGGGTAGTTGCTAGCAATCCTGGAAATGATCCATATTGTCCTTAGAAAGGAAGCAGCATGTAGGTCATGACACTAGCTACAATAAGCAAACTATCCACAGAAGAAAACCTTGGTACTAGTATTCATACTAGTGACCACATCCAGACCCAAGCCTATCAAGCAAGCATCTCTGTGGAAGTTTCACTTTATGAATGTGGAGCTCCTGGCTATTTTTGTTAATGTTGTCTCCTCTGCAAGAACTGTTTGGCATCCCAGAATCCTAGTCCCCAAGATTCTCCCATCTTGCTCAACAATTCAAACACTACTTCTTCTTTATTTTTTGTCATTAAAGTCAATTTGCTTATTAAAAAAAAAATTATATTCTTTAGCAATAATTGATGCTAGAGCATTGGATAACTATATTACTTCTGACCTCAAAAAATCTTCCCCTAGTTGCACATCTACTGTAGAAGTTTCAAATGGAGAAATTGTTAGAGTAAGGAACATCAATGACCCCTTTCCTATATAATTTAAAGATAAAAAGCTTCTTCTAAAATTTTCTATAAAGGACAATCTGATGTTCCTAGTTATCCTAGGTACTTCTTGGTGGTGCAAAACCAATCCCAAAATTGACCTAGAGAATTGTAAGATACAGATAAAAATAGGCAAATTTACTGTTTTTCTTGATATGATAGAAGATCCCTACCCCCTACAGTTGCTCACCATTGGCAATTCCCCAATAGAATTGTTCTTACTACCCTTTGCCAAGGTATTTAAAAACCAGAAAACTTTACCCCCTCACTCAAAGTTTGGTTTCTGTCTTCAGTTCAAAGAAAGCTCCTCTCCCCCCACTCAAGGACCAATATATCCAATTTGCAGAGATGACAAAGAATCTTGGGAAAATTATCTTTAAGAATTGTTGGAAAAGGGAACCATCTCTCCTTGTTCAATTTCTTTTGCATCCCCTCTCCTGTTTATGCCTAAGCCCAACGGATCAGTCTGTCCTTGTGTCAATTATTGCTGGCTGAACAAGGTTACAAAATCCAATTGTTGCCCACTCACTCTCATGGAAAACATTCAGAGAATGATTTCAGGCGCGAAATCTTTCTATGATATGGACCTAAGGGATGCTTTTAATCAGATTGCAGTCTCTGAGGCCAATAAGACATGGATGGCTTTCTATTGCTTCAAAGGTATGTTTAGTTATAAATGTAATGCCTTTTGGGCTGAGAAACGCCCCTGCCACCTTCCAGAGAATAATCAGAATTTGGGAGAATTGTTGGGAAAATGTTTTGTAGCTTACCTTGATGATAAACTAATTTTATACCCAGATCTCAAATCCAATAAACAGGATGTAGCTTGAGTTCTCAAGAAACTATTGGATTATAACATGTTATGAATAAGAAAAATGTGAATTTTTCAAATCTGAAGTACTGTTTTTAGTGAACATCATCTTCTGGGATGATCACACTATTTGCCCCAGCAAACTTGAAGCCATTCACATATGGCCTAAACCAACCTTAAGGACAGAACTCTGCGCATTCTTGGGTTCCATTGGATTCTCAAGGAAATTTATTACAAATCTTAGTGGGGTCCTAAAAACAATCATAGACATGACCAAGGCAGGACCCTACAAATGTTCTCCTCCTTCTTACTTGGCTTTTGAAAAAGTGAAACAACTTTTTTTGGACCTCACGGTTCTTTGCCAGCTGGATTCTTCCCACTTGTTCATCCTTGAATGCAATTCTAGTGACTTTGCAATTTAAGACCAAATCCTCCAGGAAGGGGGGATGGATTAGCTCATCTGGTTGTCTATTATAGCTCCAAAATGAAAGGAGCACAGCTGAACTACCCAATCTATGATAAGAAAAAGTTAGTAATTGTAGAAGCTCTGAAACACTGGCAGTACCTACTAGAAAGCACATGTACCCCCATCACAATTTTCACCAACCATAAGGCTTCAGAATATTCTAAAGCCCCGCAATAACTCAACTCAACTTAGACAAGCTTTCAGGATGCAGGACCTCAGTCTGTTCAACTTTATAATCAACTACAAGACAGGTAAACTTAACCTGATCCCCAACCTACTGTCTCAGAACCCCAATTTCAAACTACCTCACAAGAAATGGAAAGACTGAACACCCACACCATGCTTCCTAGGTCTTCTTTTTCTTATATTTCCTCCCTCATTGACAGGTTGCCTTTACTAACCAAGATTCTCCTGGAACAGAAGAAAGTCAAAATCCTAGAACTCAACAGAAACCATAACGCTCCATCTAGTTCCTTTCACAAGACTACAATTTACCACATTGCTGTCTGGATTCCTAATGAGGAGCTCCAACTCAAGTTAATTAGCTCTTACCACAATGAACTGGTAGCAGGACACCTTGTAATCTGCAAGACAAAAGAATTGATACAACAAGACTATAACTGGAAAGGGTTAGTACCTATTGTAGAATCTTATGTTTAGTCATGTAATAAATGCATACACAATAAACCTTCTCAATAAAGACCTCAAGGGATATTAAAACCTTTTCAGATCCTCAATTTACCATGGAGTTCAATTTCAATTGACTTCATTCTCAAGCTCCCAAGATCAAACGGTTATGGCTCAGTCAGGGTAGTGGTAGATTGATTTAAAAATTTCGCCATGTTTATCCCTTATACAACAAGAACTATGGCAAAAGAAATGGCCCTGTTAGCAAACTGATTTGTTTTTAGTGAACATGGATTCCCCAAAGAAATCATCTCAGACAGAGGACCTCAGTTCACTTCAAAATTCTGGAATGCCCTTTGTAAGATTCTAAAAATGAAACCTTTTTGTTTCACGGCCCACTGCCCACAGTCAGATAGTCAAATAGAGCAACTGAATTAGATCCTTGAACAATGGCTAAGGTGCTACATCTCCTTAAAACAAGACAACTGGTGTGATATACTACCCATAGCAATGATAAATTATAATAGTTCTCACAGCAAATACATAGGTAACACCCCATACTTTGCCAACAAGGGTTATCACCCAAGCATTTCTTTCAACAAGCTAACTTCAAACCCCATTCCTTCTGCAACCAGATTTACTAAACACATGAGAACTGTCCACTCAGATCTCATAGTACATATTGAAACAGTCATCCTAAGGTATAAAAAACAGGCAGATGCACGTCAAAGAGAATTGCCAGAATATGCCACGGGAGACCTTGTGATGTTAGAAACAAAGAATCTCAAGCTCCGCCTTCCCAACATGAGGTTTGCCCCTAGAAGGGTGAAACCTTTTCCAATCACAAAGATTGTGAACCCAGTGGCAATGCAAATCAAAATCACATCTCATTGGGGGAAAAATAATGTCTTCCATGTTTCTCACCTGTTTCCCTATAAAGGAAGAAATCTAATAAATTACAATAAAGACTTCACAGCCACACCTGAGAAAGGATATGAAGTAGAAATAATATTACGTTTAAGAGGTAAGGGAAGCTAAAGGAACTACCTATTGAAATTGAAGGATCACCCAATTGAAGATTCTTCATGGCTACGGCCACGAGACTGTAGAAACATACAGCTTCTCATATCTGAGTTTGAGAGGGCAAAAGGGGGGGATGATGTAAGGACTGGACCCCAAGCTTCCAGCCATACAGATTATCATTAATCCCAGCAAATTCTCCTCTTGATTCTCTACCCTTGGGAAATTTCTCTTCCCAATTTCTGCAATTCCTAGTGGGTTTGCCACAATTTTTTAAAACAGAAAATTGAGGACTACAGGATTCTCTACTCGAATTCTTTAAGAATTCTCTATTAGTTACTTTAGAAAATTCTGTTCCCTGAGCTCCTAAAACCCTCCAATTGATTAAATGCAAGTTTTTTCCAAGGGGTTGAGATCTTTGAGAATAGCATTCCAAATGTCAAACTATATAATCAAATAAACCTTTACCATTATTCTTTGGATCGAATTTAATCTGATAAAAGATAATTTAGTTATATTCTCTGTTCAATTTCCTATATTATTCTAGCTTCTAGGTATATTCTGTATAGAGAATTCACTTATTGATTCCTCTTGATACCTATCTTGACTCTTGAGAATTCAGTTAAATGTTGGATATTATTAAGGATCTCATATCATTGCCCCTCCAGAGATGACTCTAGGTCATCTTATCTTTACTTTCTCTATGGTGATCTTGTCCAGAATTCTCCCTAAGATAACTAGAGGCTGCAAATTAAGTTATAAAGCTCCCATCTTGATGGTTTTTGCTATCTCTAGAGGAGTATTTTCTCTACTCTGGGTGATTTTCCCTACTAGATTCAGTCAATTTGTCATTTCAACCTTCTCTGGCTGTGTCAGGATAGTTTTGGAATATTCTATAGTAAATTGATAAAACTTCTGTTCTTCTCATACCTTATCTTAACATCTAGTATTTGAAATGTTATTTTTTTTACTCTTTTTTTTTTATAGAAGCTGAATCTCTTTCCTATATTAATAAAAATTTATAAGACATTTGGAATTTAATTAATTGTTGTCTTTAGATGTCTCTTCTTTTTCTGTGTTCTAGTTGTTCTTTCTCTGTAATCCC
>CAOJZF010000574.1:0-20447 GCA_948465475.1 Thalpophila matura
TATCTACTCAATCGTTTGAAAATCATTTTTAGATAGATAATCTTAGTAAATCTACAAAAACTAGAGTAAAAGTAAACTAAGTTCTTCATTTTCTTTAATTACGATGAACTCTCTCACTCGCTACTTTAATTTATAGAAAAATTCCCATTAGAGTATTTGAAATTGGACCAACTTTTTCAGAAAACTAGTAGTAGAGAAAATTTTAAAAAGTAGCAAAGAGATGGTATGTAGTTAAAGGAATAATCAAAGGTTTGAAAGTGAAATTCGGTTGAGTAATATTGGAAAATCTAGATAGACAATATCTAGTATTTTTTTTAAAAAAACCTAATTTACCACATCAACCAAGTATGCAACACTTAATTCTTATCTTTTATGAATTTGAGAGCTTGAAATTTGATTATGTTGTATGATATTTTATAGAATCTAACTTTAATAATTTGATAGTATTTATCGTTTAAACTTGTGGAGAATTGAAATATTGTCACTTCTTTATCCAACTAGAACTGGATAATATCTAACTTATAATGTTGTGTATATAATTTCATAAGATATTTAGAGAATCAGGAAAAATTATGAGGTTGGTTTGATAAGATCATCATTTTTGAATAAATTCATTAAATTTTTATAATTGATCTGTTATCAAGATATACTAAAATGAGTTTTTTATTTGATTTTATAATAAAGATTTTATTATTATTGTTATCATTATTATTGTTATTATTTTGATTGATTAAAGGTGATTTTTGACTTAAATTATTTATGAAAATTTCCATCAAAAAGTTATAAAAACTTAATACAGTTAATAATTTATTAATGTTAATGTTTAGTTGGTAGAATCTAAGTTACTTTACTCTCTCGATTGTTTTTGATACTTCTCTACTAAAACCTTCCATCTATTCTTGCATCGGATATCCGATCTCGAAAACCCACCATTTGTCATCTCCATACTGACCTTCTTCCAAAATGAGTGAGGTTTTCTTAAACTTTTGTATCCCATCTCAACGTGAACATCCAAGTTATTCATTATACTAACTAGATGATCGGATTCTTGAGGATTCCAATTGCGACCCCGTTGACGTAAACCAGGTAGATACCATGATTGAGGGGTACTAGTTGGTAAACCTACTGATATACTTGTATTGAACATGTTACTTTCACGTTGAAATCCAAAATTTTGATTAAAGTCTAAATAAGGTTCTAAACCGGTAGCGTTGTACTGGGAGAAATCCAAAGTGGGTTTCATGGCGATAGTACGAGGTTTAAATTCTGGTGAGTAGATGGGTTCGGATGTTAGTAAATATTCTTGTGGGTCACTGAGTACTAAGTCGTTGGTTGGTGTCATTGTAGGATCAAATAAGGAGTTCATCCATAATTCACAATTGAGTGATTGTCTTGATAATTCTTCGTTTGAGAAGTTCATTTTTTAAAGAGTTGAAATTTGAAATCTGTAATCTGTAATAAAATTGATTGATAATTTTAGAAAGTTGGAAATTCTATGTAAATTTATAAGAAGGATGCATGAAAGGAACTTAATTTATGAAACCTAACCTCTTAAGCTACTATCAAACCTATACCATTATAAAATTTTGTAGTCCCTACCCAGTTTATAAAATTTCGAATTTTATATTATATCACTTTAAAAGGAACTCGAATTTGTTTTAGACCCTTTATAGATGACGCATAGTTGCATGTACCAGGACCGTAATTTCTATAATAGATTGTATTAAAATTTGATACTTGTAGAAGATATTTACTGCTGTCTCAAAGAAAGTTTCTCTCTTTATACGATCTATCAATTGGGTGAAAAAAAACGTAGATCGACAATCTCTTACTTGACACTCCGCATCACTTAGTTGGGGCTCTTATCGTGAATCATTTTTATAACAAATAATTATCTCGATTGTTTCACAAATATAGCGAGTAACCTTGAGTGTAAATTCAACAATTACAGTTCAAATTACTGAACAAATAATCCAGACGATTCATGCGGACCAAATCTGATCTACAAAAAATATTAGCCAATTTTAATTTATAGTGATGATTTGTAAATGTGAAATCGGACATCATCAGGTACATTATGATTGGAAATAGTCTTTGAAATTACAAATCATTTTCAATAATAAACTTTTCAAGCGACATTGGAACTGATATTAGTTTCATTTAAAGATAAATTCAGTTGAAATTAAAATTTTGATAGTTTAATAGATAGCATGATTTAAATTTTTAGGGTTTCATTTTTCTCCGCTATTTCTACTAAAAACAGAGGCCGTGACTTTTTTATCTTGCGCCATTTAACTCATCCTTAATATTAAAATCCAAAATTAAAAGCCACCTTTGTTATAATGGTGGCTCCTATGCAATAGAACACAAAAGTCAAGCCTGACAATTACTTTTTTATCCTTAATGACTCTTCTTTCGCTATAAATTAGACTGTAATTTCACTCTCACGCTTAGAATTACTCCATGTAACGTAAATTTGAGTCAGTACTGTTGATTTAAATTATAAAAAATTCAATTACGCTTGAAAAAGATACATTTTTAATTAATTGAATTGGTTTTTTATGAGATACATCTGACTAATATTTTACGTAGCCAGGTAGATTGCTAATCGATTAATCGCATCGCATAAACGTGGGGCCCTAGTCGATATTTTCATCGTTTTAAAAAAAGTTTGACTCTACAACCACCAATTACACCTGGGTAAAAACTTTCGTAAATCGGTTCTGATGTGCATCAATGCGTTAAATTATTTAGCCAGCAATTCGAGCTGGAATATTATAATTTAAGTCCAATAGCCTGCTACATTATCGAATAAAAGCGATAAAATATGACTTTAAAAGTGCAAATCACGACCAGAGTTCCAGTTTACGCTATGCACACTATCATTTATAAAGATGTCGATCTACGAAAGTTTTTTGTCGCCTTAAACGTAGATTTTAATTTAGCTTATTTACAATACAATAATGGATATATGGGGAGAAATACTTGTCTACCTAACGATAAGTCCTATGACCTAGTGAAATGGCATCACGCTCTGTCTCACTACCCGGTGAGTTTTTCCAAATTTAATTAATTTTTACTAATATTGAGTTTGATTCATCTACTTAAATATCTTACTATATGATTCATCAATCTGAACGAAATTTTACTTAATCTATTAGAAAATTTATGATTTATGCCGAGTGTCACTCTAGAACCTGAGACAAGTCAGATCAGAGTAGTACTAAATTAGGAACCCCGCGTACCTTTTATACCTTAATATAGAAAGAAGGTACGGCCTGCCAATTTCAACTTAAAAGGATATAGACACCTTGATCGTCTTTCATTTAAGCTTATTGTTAAATTTAATCACCAATTATTATTATTTTATATGGAAATTTCAATTAGAATTTTAAACTTTGAAATTTTAATAAAAAACGACCGATTATTTCAAGGTCTAAAAATCATAATATGGGCAAAAAAAAATTCGTTAACTTGTTTCGAATTTTTATTGTTAATCTAATTTTTTTCTCAATCATACGGCATATTATAATAATGATACTATCACTGATTTGATATTAGGAGAGATCATCTACCTCCCTAAAGAAGTACTACTGATTTATAAGAACCTGTCCCTTTAAAGAAATTTCCATATCCATAATAACTTCTTTATTGACATCGAAACCTGCCATTAAACTACAAAGAAGTATACTTAACTATAAAAAATTTAACTTTTCTAAATTTGTATAGTAATCACGAAAAGGAAAGAAATATCACTTTACCCGTATCGCAAGTATCCATTATAATTAAGAAGAAAACTATAGGAACGGATCTATCTTAGATCTTTTAAATTTTATTGATATGTATTCTAAAGATAATTATTTAATTTAAAAAGAGATATGATATAGCGAGATACATACACATCATCGAACTCTTCTATAAAGAATTTCGATATTCTCTTAGAAAATTGCTATCACCATAGCTTTCTAAATCACAGTATCCCTAGAATGATAGATCACAATATCTAGGGAAGCTCTATTCTTGGTATGTAGATAAAAATCTATCTCTAGATTTTATGAAAAACGAAATTAATTTTTTGATGGTAGTTATAGTTATCATCTTGAAAAGTTATAAATTTGAGATCAAATTTATTAGTAATCTTACCTAATCCTCTAAAGTATAATCTTGACTGAAAAATTTAGATCTCCAACTATATACTAAGCTTACATCTCCCCGCCCTCTAAGATAGATTATATTAGATGTTAAAAACCATTAGAAGCCAGCCTTAAAATATTAAATTCCCCATCATCCCAATTTTCTGCCCTCCACTTTTCAATGAAAAATTCTTACCCTATAAGATTCCAATCTTTAAATACACCTTTTACCACATAAGATTCATCATCATCTTTCTATCATTCTCCAAAACATAGTACATGCCATCAATATCAAACCTTTCTGATATTACAATAGTAATCTAAAAATTATTATCCTTCTCTAAAGTTACAATCTCTTTCTTTAAGGTAACATTAACCTCTAAAAAAAATTCTAGATGTAATTGGTGATTAAATAGATTTGTTAGGATGGTGAGATGGTGAGTTGGGGGAAATAGGTCTTTGGTAGTCTAAATTGAGCTAGAAATACTTTAAAAAGTTAGAGCTGAAATATATCTCTTACATTTAAACTAACTACTTAAAGACAACTCTCTCATCATTAACTTACCCCCCTAAATTAATGAAAAATCCACCCCATCCCTCTATAATAAAGAAAAATCTCTCTCTATCTCTCTAGCTAAGATAGTACCATCAAGATATTATTTTTATGCTTCTTCCACCCCTCACCATAGTAAATTCTCCTATGAAAATAAAAAACAATCTGTCAGTCTCCCCTGTCATGCAATTGGTAAACTGTTAAGGAGGATCAGATAGGTTGGAAGTTGAAGAGGGAAGGGTGGAGAGAGATTTGAGGTTGTATAAGGTTCAAAATGGGTGATAGGGGATAAAGGTAGATTGATATAAAACTTATTTATTAAGTCTCATACCATCCACTATATTACCCCACTACCCCTACCCCATTCTCATCATTCACCTAAACCTTCATCACCACCCCATATCCACCTGATCCCCCACACCATCATTTGTTTAAATAATCTGAGTTTCTTTAAGAATTTATCCTAAAATTTGAGGTGAAGGGTAAAGGGTAGTATGGGATGGATGGATGAATATTTAGAGAGGGTATAGGATGGAGAAGTAGAGGTTTCTTATGGGTTTTTGTAAATTATAAAACTCTAAAAATTGGTAAAAAATAATAGGTTGGTTCAAGTTTGGTGGTGCTTTGTAGCAGGGTTGGCCCTGATGGATGGAACTTAGTTTTTTAAAATTATAAAGGAATTTCATTCTTATCTCCCCATCAAGTATTGAATCTCATCATGGTTGAAAAACATATGTCATTTTTTTGTTAAAATTGTTGGAAATAGCTTCCCTATTTCCTGGTACAGGGTAACAAAAAAGTGAGATTTGGTTGATGTTAAGTTTGGCTAACTCTCCACCATCTTTCTCCATGTACAACACAATGTTATTCTTTTCTTCTTCATTAAGCATGTTGATGTAATTGTAGAACCTCTCAGAGAGGTTCATCCTCGCTGACCTCTCCTTTCAGGGCACAAAGAATCTTCTGGTTCTTTACTTCCTCTAGTAGCATTGACATTGAACTGGATGCAGAACTCATCTCTCTCTTATTTTTAAAATAAAGATAACTTATACAAAACAGAAACAAGGAAATACAGAAAACAATAGTTTCTGTAAGGAAAAGTCTCCATTTAAAAAGGACCTTTAAACCAAATCTCTGTGGAGTAGTACTCAAATGGTTCAAAAGAAGCTCTCTCTTCTTACTTGTTAGCTAGTCATTAACCATCTCTCTCAAAAATTTTAGGTGCATAAACTTTAATGCATTTATATATTTTCTTACTCCTGTTCCATTATTTTGTTTTTTCAATAAGTATCTCAACCTTTGTCAAGTTTGCATCTGACTATATGCATTTGCTTACTCTAATTCCAAAGTAAGATGAATTGTAATTAAGCTTTCTGCTCTAGTGTCCTTCAACACTTTATCTACAAACCTTGTAGTTTAAATAAAAACAACCCTAATTCTTATTTGATTGTATGTTTGGACTTGTTCTAGTGAATTAAGCATTTTGGGAGTGGATCTTTGTTAAGAGACCTCATATTGAACTGGTCTACTAACTGCATCCCTAATGGTACCTTTCTGATGTTCATGTGATTATGCACCTTTGTGATAATACAACCATAACTTGTTAATTCCTTTGAATTACAATAATCTACTACAAGATTCATAATCTTACCAAGGAATTTGCAACCACTACTTCTGGGAGCGGACAAGCTAACCTAGACTTGTGGTCTTTGACTGTTGCTTTCCTACACTAATTATCTCTTTATATAGACATTTTTTATATAAATGTAACTTTTATAACTTATGTTTTGACTGGATATTTTAGTACTATTTTTATGAAAGTCTAGCTTAGTATGGTAAAATAGCAGCAACTTTAGTGGTGTGATGATGAGTTTGAGAAATAGAATCAAGTAGCTATAGATTTTTTATCCGGTTTTTTATGGAGATCAGGTAAACCTAGAGATTATCTTTACCAAATTTATCTGTAATAAATCTTGAATTTTAAAATCAGTACTTGTTACTATAGAAGTAGATATGTACAATCCTCATCAAGATTAGAAAATAAAATAGCTAGTTCATCCCTCCAGTCATGTTTTAAAAATTAGAGCAAGAAGATACCTTGATTCTACCTCACTAATAATTTTTTTTGGAACCTCCAGCTTTAAGCTTTATTGACTTGATAGATTTTATATAGTCTGTGTCAAATCAAAATTATTACTTCAAAGTTGCAACTGATGTTAAATAAAATGTTTAGGAAAAAATTAGGTTAGATGATGTGTCAACTCCATAGAAGAATTGTAACTTGAAATGTTTGTAAAATCAATTTAATATATATAGTACCTGATATTAAACCAAATTTAGAGTTAGATCATTATTATTTAAGTTGAGTAGACCAAGTTAGTCATGGTCCAGATATAGGTATTTAATTAAAAATAGGTATAGTAATGAAACACATCTGTAAACATGAGATGGTTTTGTTTTATTTCTAAATTAGAAGTTTTTTGGAGACTTTCCCAACCATCAATGACACTTGGTTGATTTTCATAAAGAGGGAATTACCCTCTAAGGCAGCCATTTGGTCCTGCTGACCGCTGATGAATACCTGGCATGCTTTGAGCTGTTTGGTTGTCATTGTAGCAATATATACGCGGAGGGCCTTTTTCCCCAAGGTAGACCTAGGGTGAATGGCTCTTCAAACAACGTCCTGTGCCACAATAGGTAATAGCTCAAAGACATCTTGTCTGGCGTGATCATTTTGATTGGTCCTGGGAGGTATAATTTAAAATTGTTGGAGTATATAAGTTGAAGAAAATCAAATAGTTTAGATGAATGGTTAGTTAATTGTTATCAAAGATAGATATGATTCAGAAATTGAAGTGGGACAAGAGGAGGAAAGGACTCTTTTTATCTTATGCCTGAGAGATCCAGATATCAAATTCTGCAGAGTTTGATCTGTGTATTGTTTTTCATAAACTGGAATCCCAAATGAATTCTTAGCACGCAGACCGTCCTAATGGTTCCTTGGCCCCGTCAGTCCCTGGAATTCCTTGCAATGGGATGTGTTGGTCATATCAGCTACCTGTTCTGAGCCTGATGGCTGTTTGCTATAAGAGTTACAACATTATTTCCCCAAGGCTTCCAACTAACTGAGCTAGCTGGGAGTCTTCCTAGGCCTTGTTTGACTCTTATTGGCTGGCCCTGCTTTCCAGATCTGAAAAAAGTAAACCCCAAGGGGAGAAAAGAAAAAGGCGTGATTTTGGTGTGGGGCTGTTAGCTAGTCTTGCCATTGAATGGCTTCATGTGCTGGGGGTTGATCTTTTCATATACTATGGGAACGTCCCCCAGCTTGTATTTCAGGTCATATAATGGTCCCAGTGTAGTTTCTACAATCTCACATGGCCCAACCCATTTAAATCTCCCAAGTTTAATGTTTGGGATTTGTTGTTGGATATTAATCCATACTAGGTCCCCTATAGCAAATGTTGGTACCACTTTCTTACCTATTCTGGTTCAATTGTGGTATACTTTTATTTTATTCTATACTGCTGATTTGCCAACCGTGCTTTTTAGGGCATGTCCATCAGTTTCTTGAAAAATGATTTTATGGCTGACTCATAATTCTCATATGATTTGTAGTCTGTGTGAGATATTTTTTTCGGCATATTAGCCTCCCAACCATATAACATCATGAACAGGGAGAACCCTGTGGCTTGGTGGGGCACCAACTAATAAGCAGTGACCGCTATGTTGATGTGCTCCTTCCACTCCTTTATGTTCTTTAATTTCAACTTTGCCATTATCCATTTTAGGGTTTGGATGTTTTATTTGGTCATCCTGTTGCTTTTGGGATTGTATGGTTCTGACACTGTGTGCTTAATATAATATCCTTCTAGGAAACGGTTTATTGCTTGTGAGATGTACAGTTTCCCTCCATTGGTCTGAATCACCAAGGGACAGCCGTGTCTTGACACTAGACAATCCTCTATAAACCTCATAATATTTTTGGAGGTCTCAAACAGTATGACCTGCACTTCCACTCATTGGGTGAAGTGATCTATAGCCAACACAAAGTAATATTGTTTCCCGTCAGGGGATACAATGTGTCCTGTGTCTAATGACACCAACTGGAATGAAAGTTTACTGAGATGGGCTTTAACGGCTGGTAACTAATTACTGGGTCCATCTGGGTGCACGTTTGACAATTACAAATGATTTGTTTAATATTGCCGGCCATTACTTTCCAGTAATATTTTTTCTCAAGGAATGGTATTAACTTGGCATGCTTCTGATGCCCCGTTCTCTGCTTGTGACTCAGTTTCACAAGTTCTTCTTGTTGGTTTTTGGGGACAAACAACCAATTCTTTTTGTCAGCTGTCCTCCTTTCCTGGTCCTCCAATTCATCAGGATGGGTTCTACCTCCATATTGGCTGCTCTAGACAAATAGTTGGCCATGGGGTTATCCTTAACAGGATGGTATCTGATGGCGAAATTGAACTACATCAATCATTTGGCTGCTTGCATCAGCCTGCCTTCTAACTTGGCCTTATTGCTTATGGCCTTCAGAGCGTTATGGTCAGTAATTATTGTAAAATGTGTACTATATATGTAGGACTTGAACTTTTTTAATACCAATACAACAGCCAACCCTTCTTGGTTGGTGGTACTATGATTCCTGCTCTGCTGGGGTAAGGTTATGGCTTGCATATGCAATTGGTAGATGGTGCACCTCACTATTTATTTTGTGATCTTGTGATAGGACTGCCCCTATACCCACGTTAGAAGCATATGTCTCAATATTGAATTATTTGTCCATATTGAGATATTTCAGCATGGGATTGTTGTTCAATACGGCTTTCAGTTTATTGAACAATTCTTGCTGTTGATTTCCCCAGCTGAAAGCCCCTTGGGACTTTTTCCGGGTTAACTCATTCATTGGCTTGGCAATTTCTGCAAAGTTGGGGATGACCTTCCTATAGAAATAGGCCATTCTGAGAAATCCTCAGACTTTGGTTATATTAGTTGGAGGGGCTTTCTGCCGGATTCCTTCCACTAAGACAGGACTAGTTTTGACACCCTCCTTGCTGACAATATGTCCTAAGACCTGCACTTTGTCTTGTGCAAAAGAGCGTTTGTCCACATTTATCTTTAGGTTAGTTTTTAACAGCTTTTCTAGCACTGCCTCTACATCCTCAATGTGTTGCTCCATCTTTTTACTAAAGATGGCGATATTATCAATGTATACAACAGCACATTGTGGCTACAAAGGCCCTAGGATTTGATTCATTAGCCTTTGAAACTCGGCTCCTGATGTTTTCATTCCCATTGGGAGGACTCATCACTGAAACAAACCTATTGGTGTTGTAAAGGCGGTTATTTCCTTGGAATCTGGTTGCAACTTCATCTGGTGATACCCCTTAGTAAGATCTAAGGTAGTGAACACAGTTGCCCCTTCCATTGCATCAAGCTGATTCTTGATGCAATGTAACAGATAGGCATTGTTTACAATGTGCCTATTCACCATTCAATAATTGATGCATGCTCTTATTGATTTATCTTTTAGGCATACACACTATTGGTGCGGCATACAGACTTTTGGAGGGTTCTATAAACCCTACATCCTTTAATTTCTATATTTATTCAATAACCACTTCCCATTTGGCCTGAGAGTACCTTAAACATAACTTTTAATGGGCTGATTATTATTTAATTGGATACAGTAGTCCACTTCTGTGAGCCCTACATTGTATTTGTTTCTGGAAAGTACTGTTGCCCATTTTTCTAACAACTGTTTCCACAATATCCTATTTCTAAGAGATAGATAGATCAATCTACTTTCAATTTTTTAAAAAATGAAAAAATAATACAATAAATTTAGTTTATTTTAGAGCATCAGGATCCCTAAAGAAATTTGAACCCCTCTAGGCACTGACCCTTCTGGACGGTGAAGGGGTTGTGTGACAGATTCAGTAGGGACAACATATCCATTATTCCATCCGGCTTGTGAGTGGCCAAGATGTTGCTCTGGATTTTATCCATGGCGGAGATGAAAAAATATGTGTCATCTCCCTGTATGTTCTTGTAGTAAACTGGTAATGTCCCAGATTTACCTCCTCCCAGAGTTACCTGCTCCTGAAAGTATACTTTTGCAATACCCTGGCACAGATTGCTTATGGGGTCCTGTAGGGTCTTCATTCAAATGGTTTCCCCATTGACAGCCAATGTCTACTGGTTGATGTCAATCTGAGCCTTGGGCGCGGCAATCCAGTTAACTCCTAAGAGCAGGTCAAATTGAAGGCCCTTGGCTACAATGGCGGGGAGTCTGGTTACACTCCTCCCTACCTGTATCTTAACATTGTAAAATACTTTTTGTGGCGCCATCACAGTGTCAGTGACAGATGATAGTGTCAAAGACACCTTGTCATCCTCAATAAGGCCCAATCTGACAAAAAACCCACATGATATAAATTTAACGGTGCTCCCAGTATCTACTATGGCTGGCACTGCTTTATTGGCCACCTTTGCAGGCACTGTAAGCACTTTTTTGTCAGACCACTTGAACTCCTTGATTTTGCAATCCAGGTTAAACAACTTAGCAAAGGCTCTTCTATTGAAGTCTTTATTTTTGGCCAGCTGCTTGAATTGATTGGATGGGAGTGCTATGAACACATCTCAATTCATCTTTGGCTGGAGCTTGGGAGGAGCCTTTTTGATTTTAGAGGGCTTATTCTGCTGCCCATAATCTTTTATTACTTTACATGGCTGTAGTGCCTTGTTGGCTGGATTACTGAATCCAGTAATAGATATCCTTTTGTCTATTCCTGGCTGTCTTTTCCCAAACTTTCAGCTTATAAGTCTTGCTTGTTACCCCGTTTCTTAGGGCAGTTAGCAGCAAAGTGGCAGTGCTTGTTACACTTGTAGCATCTCACTTTGGACAGGTTCTCAACCTTCTTCTTTTTGTTTGGGCCCCGCCCTTGTGTCATGAGACTCTACAGTCTTTTGATCTCCTTTTTGATCTTATGGTGTTTGTATTTTTCTCCACCTTCTGTGGTATGATAAACAAACTTTTTTTCTTCCCATGCTGGGAGTAAATCACTTGAGGTTCTTTCTGATCAAGGATTAAGCTTTCCTTTATGAACTGGTCCCATCCCAGTTCCTTCTGCTTGATTTCCCAGTTGTAATGATGGAGGGAGGGTCAAACATTCTTCATGGACAACCAGATAGTCCCTGCCTTGGTTACAATGGATTTAAAGAATCTCTGGAGCTCTTCAAACTGGGAGATGTATATTTGGATATGGTCCAATTACTTCTGCTTTAATTTGTAAAGCTCACCTAGGGCTTCTTCTGGTTTGAGTTTCTCACACCAGTTAGACTTGAAGATCTTCTCAAGTTTGTCCCAAGAGGCGAAATCTTAGCTCAAAAGCCAGGATATAACTTCTGACCCGCACATAGCCTTAAACAAGGTTACACGGTTGGTTTTGTCCATATTATCAGTTCTTAATTTAAAGTTTTTGATGAACCTGTACCCCTTGGAGATCTTCTTACTGAACATCTTGGGTTTAGGGAGCAAACTTGCTTCCATGTCTCCCCAACTACAGGCACTTCCATAAGCACCTCCGCGTTAGAGTCTAATGTTGGAGACTTTCCCAACAATCAATGACACTTGGTTGATTTCTCACAGAGAGGGAATCACCCTCTAAGGCAGCCATTTGGTCCTGCTGACCGCTGAGGAATACCTGTCATGCTTTGAGCTGTTTAGTTGTCATTTTAGCAATGTATTTGCAGAGGGCCTTTGGCCCCAAGGTAGACCAGGGGTGATTGGCTCTTTAAAAAACATCCTGTGCCACAATAGGCAATAGCTCAAAGACATCTTGTCTGCTGTGATCAATTTTGATTGTTTCTGGGAGGTATAGTTAAAGATTGTTGGAGTATATAATTGAAGAAAATCAAATAGCTTGGATGAACAGGAAGTTTATTATTATCAAAATCAGATATGATTCGAAAATTGGATAGGGATGATAAGGAGGAAAAGACTCTTTTTATCTCTTGCCTGAGAGATCTGGATATTGAATTCCACATATTTTGATCTGTGTAGTGTTTTTTGTAAACTAGATTCCCAAATGAATTCTTAGCGCGCGGACCGTCCTTAAGGTTCCTTGGCCCCGTCAATTCCTGGGATCCCTTGCAATGGGATGTGTTAGTCATATCAGCTACCTGTTCTGAGCCCAATGTCTGTTTTTTATAAGAGTTACAACAATGGACCATGGTAAACCATAACCAAAAATTTTCTTATATTACTAAATTAGAACAAGAAAAAATTTCTTAGCCTATGAATTTATAAGAGGTTTTTTCAAAGTGTCTGCCTCATAAAGGTAACACCCTCAACTGGGGATCTGGATGAGCAAGCTTAACCTCTACCCAGACCATCTCTGACCCTTTACCTCTCCTTGTAGTACTAAAGATAGTATCCAGCTAATCAAAGCTATGATAAAGAGCTATTACCCTATAAAATAAAAAGAGAGTTTTCCTCATTAACCTGATATCCTTTAATTAATAGATTCATGTTATAAAACTTATTTTTTCTTTGGAGTAATTAAATATGAAAAGCCATATCATCCTCTCTTTCCTCCCTCTATTATGTGGATACATTCTTTCTTATGAAAAGAAAGGCTTCTTAATTTTATGTCTTTCTTCATGGTATTCATTGTATAATGATATATAAATGGCCCCTCCCATCTCATGAAGAACCTTTTTTATAGCACAATGGCTCTACTTTTGTATTTGGGATTGTTCCCTTATTTAGTCCTGTATTTGCTAGGTCCCCCTATCTTTCTACCCTTTAGAGCCTGCTATTCCTGAACCATGTGTGTGCCCCAGGTTTATAAACTCCCCCTCTCAGGTGGGAATCCCCTTTTAACTACCACTGCAACTTATAGTATGGGTACACTGGTTTCAATAATCAAACTAAAAATATTCTCTTTCTTGTATTCATTATCATACTAATCTTTCCAAGCCATGCTGGGCTATAATATCATATTCAAAACTTTGGTGGCCTTCTTATACCTGTAAAAAGTGCCCAAATTATTAATACATGACAGATAAAGGGTGGAAAATTTGAACAGAAGTTCTTATAAATTCTCATAGAAGAGTTTAGTATACTGCTTGAAGATGAAGTAACTATGTCTCAGTGTTTTTCTTCAATAGATACCTTGTAGATATAAAAACTAACATAACTGAAACTATTACAGTCAGATATTTAATTTTGGCTAAAAGATGAAAATATATCTAAATAAGAATTATAAGCGTTTTTTAGAAAAAAAATAGGTCTAATAGACAATAGAACAGTATTTATAATTAAGGTAAGTTTTAGGAAAGATCTTTGGAGTTTTCTTAGCAATTTTATCAAATTTAATAGTAAAATGTATCAACTCTTATATGTAAGTACGTGAAATAGAGACCTGGCTTTCCAATCTGCTGTTATTTAAATAATTGATACTATAAAGATAGAAATTACTTACATGATGGCCTTAGCCAGTTTTAATGATTATTATTATGTTCCTTATAGTTGAGGATTAGGACCATAAGAAGGGAAAATCGACTTTCATTATCTCAAATCTACTTTATTTATCTTAGTTAGTAAGTGCTAACATACCATGATCTATCTATCACACATTATGGCAAAAGTTTTTGGGCACTGTTTTAAAGTCATTTCCTAGTAACATCTATCTTAGGAGATATCCTTTTCAGATTGAAGCTTTTAACTATCAATTTTAAAGACAATTACAGGAAATTCTTATAGTCTTTCACTTTGATATGATATTACTAGCAACCAATAAATTCAATATTATCCTGATAGAAGCCAAAAATAATTAATTTTTCTTAAATTGCTTGTCAATAGAATATAATTTTTCTAAAATGCTTATCAATAATATAATTCTGAAATAAAATTGCTTTTTTAAAGAATCTCTGCCTATAATTTGGGTACTGGCTTGGAGGGATTGGTCCCTTAAAAGTTTCCTTAAGTCCCAGTGAAATAATCAGACTTTTCCACTAAACAAAAAATTGAGTGGAACAAGCCATTGACTTGTGAAAGAAAATTTGGTTCCTACTTACAAGACTAACCAGCTAATTTGGAAAAGCTCTACTATGGGAGAAGAACTTCAAAGTCATTAAGTGCTGACATCAAGACCTAAGAAGCCTCCAAAGAGAAAACAGAATTTAATGACAAAGGAACCTTAACCCCCAAAGCAAATTCAATGAGCTTCCTACCTATCTCTCTCCCCAATTTCAATAAGACTGTCAAAGTTGATCTATTTATCAAAAATAAAGTCTTTTAAATAAATTTCTAAAAAGTTTTGTTTTAAAAGGGTTTAAAGATGTTATTCATAATTTTTATCAGTAAAGGAGTGGGAAAATTAAATCCACTAAAAATAGCAAGTATAATTTTAAACCTAAATAGTAGATTATTGGGTATGTTATTAGTCTATTAAGGCCCTGCTCTTTATCAATATTAAGTACAAAAACGGTACTGTTTTTAAAACTTGAGCTTCTCACTAATAATTTTAATCACTATTTAGTTATGATCAATGGGATCTGAGACTGGTTAATGATAACAAAATTAAATTAAAAAAGAGTTAAATATTAAAATCAAATTCTCCAGCATTATGTCTGCCTTAAGACAGAACTTATTTCTATATGAGTAACAGAGAACAAGTACTTATGGAGCTAAACAGCAGATATTATTAACTATCTTAATGCAGAAAAAGAAGCACATAGTGTATTTATAAAGCACCATCAATCTTCTATTGGATTGATTTATGAGGAAAATTTTGCTGTAGAACTTTTAAATTATAGGAAAATTATGAGAAACTTTCCACTCTGGAATTTAAAGACAACATTTGGATAGTACTGGAAAAATAAGCTACTAGTATATTGAATATTTTAAGGAACTTACAGCCTTTCTGAAAAATCAATCAAAAGAAAATAATAGCATTGTCCTAGTAAGCCCAAATCAGATACCTTCTAAATATGAGAATCTTTAAGGTACTTTTAGGCTTAGTGGTGGCTCTGGCTTAGATTGAATTAAACCTGTTATAATGCCCCTTAATTATATTTTTATCTTCAGAGTGATCTATATTTAAATGTGCTTTCTAATAATTTAAATATACTTAGGGGACATTCTTGGGTGACCAGTTGACCTTTTGCAGCCTGTATATCAATTAATTTGTTTTATCTATAGTTGAAGCAAAGAAATACCATAACTCACTAAGACTACCAGTGGGATAATCCATGTTTTTTGGACTTTACACACATCTTTTGATGGCTGATTTCCTCAAATTGGGACCTTACTAAAAAAAATTAGCCTAACCTAAGAATTTATAAGTTAGCCCAAACCTTGTTGAATAACATCATTTGGGAACTTCCAAACTTTGTTGCAATCTATGAATTTAATTGGGAATTCTTGGCCATAAGGATCTTAATCTATATTGGGATACTTGTCTAGTTTCTACACACTGTTATTGTTTTATTCTTTTAAATATTATATGAATCAATATAATTGACCTTAGAAATTCAACTCACTCAGTTTGGTCTTTAATAACTTTAAGCTCTAACATAATGGATTAGTTAAGTTAGCTTTAAGTTGATTAGATTATAATCCCTCTTATGCATGTACATTAAATCCAATTTTAATACCCTTTACATACTGATGACTTTGGCAATAATTTTTTTGTAGATATACAAGCCAAGACCTCAAACAGAATCAGACCTTTTTATAAGATTTTTAGGTGCTGATAACACTAAATAAAGTAACTTTATAAGCATTAACTATTTTGTTTTCCTATCAACACTAATATTAAATAACAATTTTATCTAAGATACAAACAAATACAATTGGCAACTGAGTGAAATTTACTAAAGATTTAGACTCTGTTAAAGTAAGTTTATTAAGAGAAAAATTGATTAAAAAGTAGAACAATTTACTCTAAAGCTATTAACTAGGTAAAGAGTTGTTACATACTGATGCCCAGTCAGGAGCTACATCTATTATTCCAAATCTAAGAGATAAATTGGGACTGATCAATAGGTAACTCAAACACACTTAGAAAAAATACTTATCCGCAAATATCAGTCAAAACTTAGATAATTTTATAAAAAAAAAACTCCCTACAAAATAATATTTTAACATGCTAATTGACAATTTAGCAAAAACTGTTTACTGATATTATATTTTATATTCAGTTAAAATAGCCTATATCACCAATTTAGCATATGTCAATAGGAAAATTTAGGATTGAAGATTTAAAATTGCTTCCTAGCTATCTCAAGTTTGGCTTTTTTAATTACAACATAAACTATAGAAATTATTGTGACTATTACCATTCAACTTGGCACTAAAGTTTAAATAATAAAAATTTAAACTTACATATATTTATATGAAAATTAATTCTAAACTTGAGAGATTGGATATATTTACAATGAGAACTCATAGTTTCTCTGTTCAACTATGATAATTTTATTATTATTTATGAAGAATTATCAAACACTTCTTAGTTGTGGTACAATACATTCTGATCTAAACAGTAAAATAAAAAAAATTCTAAAGTGTAAAACGTGTGGAAACTTAAATTAAAGTTAGCACTACAGGAATCTTCTTCACCTTTTTCTAAGGAAAATTCCTTGCAAACAATATAATATTGACTTAATATGATACATATCTTCCAATGGATAGGTTGCAATCACACTAAATTTATAATAAATCTCTAACCTAGTAGTATGTATCTTGTGCCTTTTAAATCAATAGTTTACTAAACAGCCAACAAAACTCTCATAAATTTAACCTATATTTATTGTGTACCAACAAGAATCTTAATATGATGTAGCAGAACATTTGTATCAACTAAATTAATGCTCATCTCTAAATGTATTCTTTTCTCTATACAGATTAACTTTTAAAACGCCTATATAAGTATTAAGGTAGACTTTGTAATTGAGCCTCTGCTTGAGATACTTTAGAATTTTTTAGACCACAATTTCATCCACTTAGCTTAAAAATTTTCTGATAGCCTTAATTTTTTTTGTACTAAGTAAACCTAGACAATAGATTCTTACTCTTCTGATTTTTATTTGAGTACTATTTCAGTATCATTGGGACAAAAAAGGACTCTAAACTGGTGGGATCCAGAATAATTTAGGTCAAAGCTTAGAACCAAGATTAAAGTCTAAGCTATATATAAATTAAACATAAATATCAAGGAGCAAGCCTTACTTGCCATAATTATATTAATTTAGAGAAAACCCTGGGTTTTTGACCTGGATACCAATAAGTTACAACCTAGTTCTATCAACATTTAAGTGATAATTAAGGCTAAATATAGTTTTATTACCCAGATTTTTCATAACACACAGGTAAATTAATATAATCCTTTCTAATAATCTTAGAATCTAAAATTGAGTTGAAACAACTTAAATGAGATTACTACTCTACTGTTTGATGAAATCTATATAAATAAATAACAAGGACTATTAGTACTATCACAAAAAGTGGGTAAATTTTGATATAATATTTTTTAGGGGCTGTATTATAAGGAAGAATCAATCTGTTTGTCAAACCTTTTGATTAAATTTTATCCTTTGCTTCTTTTTGATAACATCTAGATAGATCCTTCTTTGAAGTTATATCTATCCTAATCTTTCTGTTTTACATGTAACATTTTTGCGATAACAGTATTACTCTTCAAATATTACTTAATAATCCATATATAATAAATATGTACAACTTATTTTTAAATCATATTCTAAGACATAAATATTTCAAGCAACTTTGTGATTTAGTGTAATAATACAACATCTAAGTATTAAGCGGTAACAATCGACTACGAATTTAATTTAGTTTATAAGATTTTTTCATAATTGAAAATAGGGATCAATTCTATTTCATCTATTTAACTTTTCTATGTAAATCGATACTTTTTAATTTCAGTCAATTAAATAAAAATAAAAAATTATACTATGATAGTACCAAGATTTAAATCAATATACAAGCCAGGCTATAATTCCAACTGAGACTGTCTGAATTGGCCATCTCCTCGATTTTATATGGTAGACATGTATATCAAAATCAATTCGGAGCCAAGGATTTGATCATGTGATAAAGTTATAAATCAAATTGAAACCAATTTAAGTCCTCTATCACAACAAGCTCAATCGTTTTGATTTTTTCGTGGAATTAAAATTCTTTACCATATGGGACAATAAAAATTAGTAATACAAACTAATTTTAATTCTCAGATGATCGAGGAGTCACCTGCGTACTCTAGAAGTAATTTTTGATTGCATCTTACTGGCGGAACTATCATTTAAAATATAATTTAATTTTTTATCATTTCTAAAAATATGACATACTTTTTACTGAAACTTATACCTGAAAAAACTTACCTTCTTTGACTCTTTGAACAAAAAATTCGATGTTCTTTTTTTGAAATAATGATTTTAAATGTAATTTAACCAAAACATGTCTAGTAATCGTCACGGAATACTTTTACTATCTAGATGACTGCTCAGAAAATGCTAATATTTTGGTATCAGTTCTATTTGAAGTGTTTCTAATTTACTGTATAGCAAATTTTGTAAAGCCCGACTGGTTTTGAAGAAATATCAACTTTCGGAATTTCGAATTGCATTATTTCTGAAACAAGAAATCACTCAAGTATAATACCTACTTTGCTAATGGGTGATGCTTGCTGAACGCGAGATTCTTTGCCTAAAAAATTTTAAACCAGGGAAGTGAGCACTTGAGATTTCCAGTCGGGATTAACAGATTTTTCCAATTTTAGACATCCAAACTAAAAACGTCACGTTTACTATATAGGTGGCTTCTCTAAAATATTAGGCGAAAATCAAATTTTAAAAAATAGACCTATCATGTATGTGGCTCTTGAATCAATAGGAAATCGAAATAAGCTTTACTTTTTAGTCTAGGATTGTATCATATTATGCTAAATTTTGGTCATGACTAGGGACAGACGTCCTGCGTGTAATTTTCTGTTTCACGTGTGGAAAAATGATTGAAATTTTACTGTGCAGTAGTGTTTTTGGCTTTTCTCCTATCTGAAAAAAAGAAAAATCTTAAGTACGCCAAATTCATGCAAGTAATTAATAGATAAAATTCTATTTCGAGCAGGTTACTAGAAATGATGAGAGATAATTTGATTTAAACGTTCAATTGCAGTCAATGATTACTGTCAAATCGTAAAACACGTTTTCCTAATTTTACCCGCAGGACGTATGTCCCTAGTCATGACTTGTTATTTTAAACTGCACCATATGATATTTTCATCTATACTTAGTCAGCCCGACTGACAGGATAAGTTTGCATCCAATTTAAATAGCAAAATTTATTTTTGCCATATGAAACTAGACTTTACTACAGTAGGGTCTCGCTTCTTCGAACTCTTATGTTTTCTAGTTAACGCAGTAAAGAGTATTTTTTTTAGTGTCAGTAAAATATTATCATCATACTATCCAAGAAATCATTATCATAAAAAAGAAAAATATTCAAAGAAATTACTATACCTAGTATTGAAGTACTAATGTCAGTTTCATATTTTAACTTATTGTTTCTATATATGAGATCGGTATAATCTATATATGGTATTCTCAGTACCAGGCGCGATAACCTCGATAATGAGCGTCAAATTACCTAAATAAGATAGTTCGAAGTACCGAGAGCCTACTCTACTAGCAAAACAGGAGAAAAAGCTCTTGAATTTGGGACTTTCCTTACG
>CAOJZF010000575.1:0-32876 GCA_948465475.1 Thalpophila matura
AATTTTAGTTAGAAAAGATTATTTATCACACTTTAATGTCTAAGGATACCAACTCCATTCTTAATGATGACTAAACTAAAACTAATAAGCAACTTCTTATGCTTTAATTTAACTAAACACCCTTTCAAATTGAAGTGATATCCATCTATTATTCTTCCAAATAAATTGTTCTTGTTTTCATGAGTATGTTTAATAAATATATATCATCTTTTCTGCTATAAAGCTGATGCTTTTTTGAGTTAACACTAATTTAGGTGGTCAGGGGTGATATTAAACCAATTAAAGTAATGTAGTGATCAATGCCATAAAATTGACACATTTTCCTAAAGTGACACCACCATACCAGACCTAAACAATAAAGATATGTGCAAAGACAAGCTCTCAAGGTCATTCAACTAGATGCTATAAGTTTATAAAGTATGTAGAATAAGTACCCAATAACCATTTTTAAATCTCCATCAATTATATAGTAGATTAACACTTATGAGACCAAAAGAAAATTTACTATACAAGGTTCACCCCTGTAAGACTGCACCCCTCTAAAGGTGCTGTATTTAAGCTTATTCAACCTACCACCTTTAGGTACCCTTACTACTCTCTCAGAAAAATTATGCTGGGCCAATCATTATAACAAAAATTTCATTATTAAAAAAAACCAAAGAAGAGACCCTTTAGAACTAATTTATCAAAATCATATTCTCAATCTACTCCTCATTTACTTTCACTCTCAAACCATTAACTATTATCTCAGTAACTAATGATGTGAGATAAATAAAAGAGGTCAACTATACTAACATCCCTTCCTTTCCCTTTTCCTTTAGAAATTTTCTTGATTTAAGTTTATCAAACTTTTCAATTAATATACTCTCTCTTCCCCTTAACCTGCATTTTATTTGGATATCCCTTTTTTCTTATATTATTGGGACATATGAATAGTACACTATTTGATCTCAGTTGGCTGTACAATTTTAAGTTTCCCTTATATATCAACTCCCACTCCTCCACCTATCATCATCCAATAGACTTATAACTTACCCACAATTTACCATAAGAACCTACATTCTAGTTTGAAGAACCATCTTCTTACCCTCAATGTATATGTGATCCCTCAATTCTCTCAACTCAAACTAAAAATATTCTCCTTGTAGCTCCCTATAAACTTCTATTTTTTCCAAGTTTTGATTAGATACTGATCTAATTAACTGGCTTTAGTAGTGATCTAACAAAGCCCAATAAGCTCTTGGAGTATCAGTTCTAGATAGGTGAAGTTTAAGATTTGAATGGTTAGTAGGTATAGTGGATAGGGGTTGTTGGTAGTGATAGTAATAGTTTGAGATTGATGGTTTTAGGATAGAATTTTTTTAGTTTGTGGGTAAAAGGGAGAACTAGAAGTTGGGAGATGGAGATATTAAGATTATGAGGGTAGATGGATGGGATAGGTGTAAGATTATTGAGCTTATTTTTATATATACAGTTTCTTTGTAAATTAATTTGAACTAAGGAAGAAAAAATTAGTGATGAAGTTTTTTAGTAGAGAATAATTCTATGATATTAAGAGGGTTCTAAGAAAATATAATTGATAGATAATAAGATAGAAAATATTGTTAATTTCTCCGCCCTGATCTAACAAAATAAAGGGGATAATAACTACCATTTTCTACATTATTCAAATTATTATATAGTATTTAAATTTCTAAGCTAGTATGTCTTCGTGGTGTAGTTGGTTATCACGTCTGTCTAACACACAGACGGTCTCCAGTTCGAATCTGGACGAAGACATTTTTCTTCGACAAAAATGGGATGATTTTGATATGTTTTTTTAGTTTCGGGTCATATGGGGATTAATTTTTGAAGTCAAGCCTCACTCCGCATCAAAGTTAATAATTTTTCAGGGATAAATCCCCACAACTAATGTAAATATCTAATTCCTTTACTACGGAAACTAGTGATAAAACCCAACTTAAAACTAATTGAATGAAAAATTACCGACCAAGGCCCCATTTTTAATCTATTTAAACCCATGCGGAAAACAAAATATAGACGACTTGTCTTCAAAAAATAATCCTCATATTATGGGTTGTTATAATTTTACCGGAAACTTGAGGGTTTTTTTATGAATAAGATTTTTTCGAATTTAAGGTGCTATTTATTAGAAGATGGGTTAATTATTCTTTGATTAAAAAACCCCATGTCACAAAGGTTAATGATGAAAGTCATAAAAATACATTGTAATTTATTATTATGGCAAAAATTAGTGATCTTGAATATATGAGATTCACCGGATGTAAATCAGATTCTCTTCATATCAATCTTTAATCCCGCTAAATGTAAATTACGCTATAGTGGTCATATTTTTCGGTACCTTTTATCAGAGAAACTAGTGGTAACATCTAATCAATAAAACGATGTCCATGTGAAAACATTGACTAGGACTTCACTTTTAGATGATACTTTGAATTGGTCAACAAACTTCAGGTCAATAAAAAAACATCAGCCAATCTACGACTACAATGCAAAGTTTTGTCAAACGATGAATAACATAAAAAAGAATGATAAAGTCTATTTAATTGTCAAACCTGTAGTATCAGTACTTAACAAATTATATCGAAACTGACGATATATAACCATAGTAAACTAAGATAGATTCAATGAGTAGCTTCTAGTTTAGTGATTTGAATCAAGACACAGTAAACATGCTCTAAATAACCTGGTATAAAGTCCTAGCCATCTTGATTGTAGTCATCAAACTTTTTGTGTCAATAAAGCTAAAGTTCCTTACAAAAGAACTTTTTTTGGCGAAATTGAGTAGATGAATAAGCTTCAAGTTTCATTCAATTAGACTGTATCATAATTTCACTAATAAGATTTACTAGGAACTCAATTGACGGTTTAGGATGAAGAATTAGTGAGCTATGTAAGCCCAAGTGTAGTCATAATAGTATAGTGGTAGTACGCCGCGTTGTGGCCGCGATGACCGCGGTTCGATTCCGCGTTATGACAAGTTTAATTATTTCTTAAATCCGGACTATAATAGACAACTATAAAATCATTGAATAAACTTGTTCAGTATCTAAAAAATGGTTGACCTAGTCAGTAGACTCAGTTTAAAAAGATATTATCCTAAAAGTCTTACTTGTAGCAAGAAAGAAATCAAAGTCAAGCTATCACTATCATAGAAACATATAAACCTTTCGTCCGATACTCATCTTCAACACTCACGTTACATTTATGATTCCATGGTGTCTTTAATCAGCTCAATTCCATTTTTTTAGTAAGCGACTGCTATACAATCACGTCATCAACAAGATAATAAGATCCTTCTAGTTAGATTGTCTCGTTTGGATTGAGCTAGATCACATTTGATGACGGAATGGTAGCAAATCATTGCTTTATATAACTCTCACTTTGAATGGGATGTATGCCAGTTTATAAGTGTCATTTATCTGTATGTTTTCTTAACCATTATGATACTCCCAGGTAATTTTATGTCCCAAAGACTTTTTTTATGACGAAATTTGGTTTAATTTTCATTAGTTTTATATGTTCGTCCCAAAACTCTTATGTTTTAATCTCCAGAATACCGTGTTCTAAAAATAGAATTCTTATCAAGCTTGGTTTTTTATCAAATCATTTTTCTTTGAGTGGAATGACCTCATAAGACATTTGAAATTTGCAATTAGATGAACAAGTTGAGCTTAGTTTTTTAAACTCATTTTTATTTCTCAACTGTAGAACTATTTTTTCAAAAAAAAACATACATTTCTTATCCTTATATTACCTTGTTAAGTTTCCAAAATAGATGCTGATGTAATTTCTTCCAATTATGTTTATAATTATGAAAAAAATTTCTCACCAAAACTTGAACAAAGTGCAGTTTATGATATTTTGGAGTACAATTTGTTAGTTTGGAAAAACCCTGTGTTAAGTTTTTACCCAAGGAAACATGTGACAGAGAAATGGCAATGCAAAATAACTTTATGTTTTGATGCTTCCAGTAATAAACTTGCCATTTTTTTATATTTGTTTCCACAAAAACTAATTGATAGAATTGTTGAGTTTACAAATGAGAGGTTATCAATTCACAAGTAGGAAACTAGTCATTTTGTCTATCTTGTTGATTACGGTAAAATTTTAATTGTTCTAGGTATCTCTTTCTTTATGATTTAGAATCATCTACCAAAATTATCTGATCACTAGTCAAATGAAACTTCCTTACACAATGATGCTAAATCTAGAGCAATGTCAAGAGACCATTTCAAAATTAATTTTTTTGAAACTCTATTTTTTTAGTCCTGAGAAACCAGACAATGCCTCTAAAACTTGCTACTTGGATAAAGTGGTTGAAATTTTAAATAATAAATTTTATAAGCTTGAAGTAATAGTTCACATGTCAGTGTTGATGTAAGTATGACTAAGTTTACTAAGAAATCAAGTATCAAATAATTTATAAAAGCTAAGCCTATCAGAAAGAAACTAAAGTTGTGGCTACTATATGACTTTTCAACTGGATACACAATTAAGATTCAAACTTATAAGGGTTGTGAACAAGTTTAACTCAATAAAACTGTTAGTAAAAGATTAGTTTACAATTTAGTTAGTTGTGATAAAGAAAAAGACACTATAAACTACTTTGAAAGGTATTTTACTTTGGCACAAATGATCAATACTATTGAATACCCAGCCTTAGGAACCTTCTAAACTAACAGAAAAGGTCTACTAAAGATATCAGATAAATTAGGGAAAAAGAGTGACTTTGTTTTTTAAATCAAAAGAGAAAATTGGCAACTAAGTGGAGAGATTGTAGTGATGTTTTTTTATTAAGCAATTGTCATAAAACTATTATAGGTAATACTTTAGCAACTAAGAAGGATGGTAGTTGTATCATTATATCTTGTTGTCAGATGATCAAAACTTATCATGAGTTAATAGGAGTCAATTTAGCTAATAAAATAATAAGTATCTATAATTTGGACCAACAATAAAACAAGTAGTGGAAGCAAGTGATTTTTAGATTAGTGATGATGGCAATGATAAACAGTTGGGTTATTTACAATGAACTTCAAACTAAAAAATACCTTTTTTTAAGTTTCTTCAAGAACTTGCACATTGCTTAGTATACAATAGAAGAACTACTGCTAAAGTTGTGAAAACCAAGTCTACTGGTAGATCTTTACAGAGATAAAAAGAATTAGCTATACTTGCTCCTATCAACAATCACTTACCTATTCTTGGAAAGAAAAGAGGACAATGCATGCAATGTCAAAAAGATGGAATGGAAAAAGGAACTTCAGTTACTTTCAAAGCTTGCAATGAAGGTTGCTGTATCTAATGCTTTGAGAAGAGACATGCTAAATTTCAATGCCTGTTTAGTTTTGAAACATAATTAAATTCTTACTACTTGCTTAACATATATCATAGATAAATACATAGCTTTACTTGTAATTTTTTAAAGGTTTCTTTGTTATAATAAAATCAATCTATTTTTAGTATAGTAAACCAAAATTATTGTTTTAATCATTTGAAGGTTTTTATTTCATGATAATTGAAAGTTCTTAAAATAATCTTATTAGAGAACTCATAGAAAAATAAAAAAAGTCTGGATTTTTTTAAAAACCACGTTTCAAAGTGGTAAAGCAATCAGAATCTAGATTTCTAATTTAAAATTTGCAAGTTGCCATGCTACAAAATTAAAAGTCAAATTTTGAGTCAGAACTTAAAATGTAAAAATATTATACATATTTGATACTTATTCCCTTACTATAACTCTATTCTTCACTTGGATTTGACATAATAAATATTTAATTTTGGAAACAAATTGATTCTACTTAAAGTTGAGTCCTAACGTCATCTTACATGGGACAAGTTTAAAAATTTAATGAGATTTTTTGATTGCATATATGGTGCATTATAAGATATATTGCTCTTCTTGACTTAATTTTGTCTCAATTGGATTTAAAAGGTTAATTTTAATATTCTTTAAATAACAAGCCATATACTTAATAGCAAGAATGTATTGATTATACATTCTAACTTTCACTGTATTTGGTATGTGTCAGGGTAGACATAGGAGAACATAATAGAAAAAAACTGGGATAGGACAGAGCAAGGTCCATATTCAGTCAGTCCTAAAATCAAGGGTATACCCTGCAATACATATGTAAGGGCTTGTTTTCAGAGGTGGTAGTGTCCAAGGTATGGTAGGAAATTGTTAAGAATCAAAGGGAAACAAGGTAATAAGGATCCAGGACAAAGGGTAAGAGATAACAGTATAAACGGGATTGGAAGCTTGGGTGGGGGTAACAGTGGTATTCATCCAGGGAATGATCCATTCTTCATAGAAGGAGTCAATATCCATGATGACTAGAACTTATTTATAAGAAAGAACTATTGAAAACAGGAATTCTGGTATTGAAAATAAGATGTTTAATAATTTTTTAAAGGACATATGATTGGGTAGGGTAGGTATATATAGTAAATCTTGTACTGGAGGTATTCTTGACTAAACTGTATTCTTAATGACGTTCTGAAGGCTTGGATGATGTTCCTACTATCTAGATGACAATTATGGTGTTCCAGGTAACAATGATCTTGTTCTTATGTGGGGTAAGCTGTTCTGGTCTGGTTGCAGGGTTCTAAGACAATGAAGCAGAGGTTGATGTTGTTTAGGTGACAAATACACACTGACAGATATCTCTCAATAAGGCAACTAACCAGTATTGGTAAGATTGGGGGCTAAGATGACGGTTCTTTTGATCTGAGAATCTTTCTTAGTGAAATATTTAAGAAAATGGCCATTTGCGGAAAGAACTTGTTGTGGAGCCAAAGGAAAAGTGATGATGTGGTGATGACAAGAGATGGTCCCAAGAGCTTGGTTATAATTAATAGGCCTAATAAGGTTAGAAACAAAGACCCAAAAGATTGGCTTGAAGACGAGTTGTATAAGAAAAAGGGAAATTGTGTTCCATATACAAAACATGTGATAGTATGACCTCAGCTGAGTCATTAATTACCCAAAAGGGGTTAGATAATTATTGGGATGGATGAGGTCATCAGAAAAGCCCTAGAAAATGGAACGGAAAGGAAGCCGGGAGTCCCGGGATTTGCATAAAGAGTTTTGGTATGGAAGGAGGAAGTTGGAATCATTAGTTTGATACCGAAATTGGTTTTGAACCAAAACGGGTTAAATATTCCAACTCTCCAAGGGTAAGAGCGGGTGTCAAAAGGGAATGAGCCATAACTTAGTGTAGAGAATAGGTAGAGAGGTAATATTGGTATCAAAAGAACAGGAAGAACAGGAAGAATCTAATCAGAATATCAAGAGTATAAGATGACTATTTTAAGATAGTCATGGAAGGATTATAAGATCCTGACAGTATTCCCCTCTAAGGTCAATCCTTGGGAACGCAGATATTGTTTGATCAGAGGATGATAATCTTCTAAGTCTGTAAGGCGTTCCCAGGTGGATGCTTCAGCATGAAGACCAGACCATTTGACTAAGAAATACAAGGTTCTGTATCGGAGTCAATGGTCAAGGACTCTTTCTGGTTGAGGATGACTAACCTCCTCCAAGACTAAGGTAGGGATTGAAGAAGAAGAAGAAGACTCAGGCGCTTTAGTGAGCAGAGAGATATGGAATACATCATGTATGTTACATGATTCAGGAAGAGCTAGCTGATACACTACTCTTGAAAGTTTTCTGTTGATGAGGAACAGACCGACTCTTCTTGGAGAGAGTTTCTTAACTTGGTATGGTAAAGGTAGGTTACTAGAACTGAGGTATACCATGTTACCTACTTTGTATTCAATATTAAGACGATGCTTGTTGGCTTGTACTGTGTCTGCCTTGATGGCTTTGGTAAGAGAAGCTCTGAGGTGTACCTGGGCATCTCTTAACTCAACTAGTCGTTGTGTGACCCCAATAGAGTTCAAGGAAAAGTTCCGGCCAGGGAGAAAACTTGGATTTGGCCCCATGAGAGCTTCTGAGGGTGTCATTTTGATTGAGGTCTGATATGTTACATTATAATTGTACTGAGCAAAATGGAGGAGAGAGTTCCAATTGTCTTGATTGAAATCTATATAACACCGGAGATATTGTTCAAGTATCTGATTAATTCTTTCTGTTTGACCATCTGTTTGGGGGTGGTAGCCAAACTGAATCACAGGTTAACTCCAAGAGATGTAGAGAACTCTTTCCAGAAGTTAGAAGTAAAGACTACCCCTCTGTCAGAGATGATTTCGCTAGGTGTTCCAAACATAAGGAAAACATGTTTAAGGAAGAGATTGGCCAAGTCTTGGGCATCACATGTCTTTAGACAAGGAATGAAGAGAGCATACTTGGTATATCAATCTACTACAACAAGGATAGCATTGAAACCATCAGAAGGAGGAAGACCTGTGATAAAATCTATAGTGATAGATTTCCAGGGAAGCTTGGCCTGTTGTGGAGGGCAAAGGAGACCAGTGGGCTTCTGATTTTTAACCTTTGTTCTTAGACAAGTGTCACAGTTGGAGAGGTATGTTTTGACATGCCTAGCTAGACCTTTCCAAAGGTATCAAGTCTTAATGTGATTGATTGTCTTTCTGAGACCATTGTGGCCTCCACTGACTGTGTCATAGAACATTTCAATGATTTTGGATTGTAATTCTTGATCTAAAACCCAAATACGTTGCTTAAAGAGAAGAATTCCTTCAACCATTGTCCATTCATCATTTAATTCCCCTTTAATAAACTGATTGTATTTCTTGGATTCACGCTGATTGGTAAAGATTTCATTGTCCAAAGGATTCTGAATGATGGTCCGGATGTTGTTAAGAAAAGTGTCTTTGTTGATTAAGGGAGGAGAAAGATGATGTTTGTCTTCAGGGTTAAAGTGATTGGGTTGTCTACTTAATGCGTCAGGAATAGTGTTGGTTGTTCCCAGAATATACTTGATTTTAAAATCAAAGAGTAGAAGGTCCATAGCCCAGCAAGCCTGTCTTTGGTTGAGTATGCGTGCTTCAGTAAAGTAAATGAGGTTCTTGTGATCAGTATGTATAGTGACCGTCCTCTCAGATCCCTCAAGAAATCTTTGCCAGTGTTTGAGGGAGTCAACAATAGCCAGAAGTTCTTTGTCATATACATGATAATTGATGGCGGCAGGGGAAAATTTCTCAGAGAAGTAAGCGACCGGGTGTAGCTTCCCGTTTAGTTCTTGTTTAAGAACTGCACCCATTGCGAAATCAGAGGTATCACATTCAAGGAAGAACTCTTTATTGACATCAGGAGTAATGAGCATTGGAGCGGTCAGAAAGGCATCTTTAAGAGCAAGGAATGAAGCTTCTGCCTTATTATTCCAAGAGAAAGTAGTCTTTGTCTTGGTTAAATTGGTAAGGGGAAGAGCAATCTTTGAGAAGTTTGGAATAAACTTCCAGGAGAAGTTGGCTAATCCTAAGAAGGATCTTACATCCCAACGGTTCTTAGGTGGAGGATAGTCTTTGATGGCCTTAATCTTGTCTGGAGCAATTGCAAATCCTCCATCCTTGATAACATATCCGAGGAAAGTTACTTCAGATTGAAAGAAAGTGCATTTAGATGGTTTACAGAAGAGGTTAAAGCTTAATAGCCTGGAAAAGACTTCCTTCAAGTGTTGTTGGTGTTCATTTGGATCTTTAGAAAATATGAGTACATCATCAAGATATACAATGACACAGACATCAATGAGAGGGAACAAACATTGGTTGATTAATGCTTGAAAGTAAGAAGGAGCGTTACAAAGTCCAAATGGCATTATGTTATATTCATTAAGTCCAAAGGAAGTTCTTACGGCAGTCTTCCATTCATCACCTTCAGCAACTCTCAATTGATTGAAAGAAGATTTGAGATCTAATTTGGAAAAACAGGTAGCTCCATAAAGTTTATCACTAAGAGCATTGGCGGAAAGAAGGGGGTATCTGTTCTTAACAGTAATGTCATTGAGTTTTCTATAATCTACACAAGGTCTGAGGCCTCCATCACCTTTTTTGACAAAGAAAATGGGAGATGAACATGGGCTTTTGGATGCAGACATGAATCCAAGAGCAAGTTGTTCTTCAAGGTAAGTTTTTAGAATCTTAGATTGAGCAACTGAAAGGGGTATAATTTTTCCATGGGGAGGAGTTTTTCCAGGAAGCAAGTCAATCTTGATATTATAGTCATAATGGGGTGGAAGCTTGTTACTTAGTTCTGTATTAAAAACATCTTTAAACTCTTGGATACAATCCAGAATGTTATCAGAGTCTTTTAAACAGAATAAGGTGGGGACCTTGGGTGCCCAGTGAAGGGAAAGTTCTTTTCCTTTGAGGTGACAAATTTTGGAAGAGTAATCAAAAGATACATTGTTTTTGTACCACCAAGGGAGTCCAAGAATGATAGGATGAAGAAGGGAAGGAGTAACTTTGAAATTTTCATAATGCAAAAGATCATTGATATGGAAAAAGATTCTAGGAACTGAATATATATCAAAGGAAGTGTTATTTCCTAGAGATCCAGAGGTCTTAGTGCCTAATTCCAGCCCAATACTCTTTGCTACTTCTAGACTCATGAAATTAGAATCAGCACTACTATCAAGAAGTGCTTCACAAGAGAATGGTTCACTATTAATGTTAAAGGTAACAGTGATGGTAAAATAAGCGGGAGTAATATCTTTAATGGTGTCAGTAGAATCAGTACTGGCAACCGGGGTGGGAGGGGGACAATTTACAAGAGGGCAGTTGGCAACACAATGTCCCTCTGCTCCACAATAAAGGCAGAGGTTATTGAGCCGGTGTCTGTTCTTTTCCTCCTGGGAGAGAGGTCCTCGTTTGGAAGATACATTGTTGAGAGTGGAGGTGTTGGTAGTAAGAGCAGGTGAAGAGGCAGGGACTGGGAGAGTTTTGAACTTTTGTAGAAGTAGAGGAGGTCAGTGATTGCTTGCCCATACTCCTCAGGGATTTGATGGTGGACAAGGAAGAGTTTAAAATCTTGATTAATTCCTTTGAGAATAAGATGGAGAACATCTTCATTTTTAGCTTGAATTTTTTCCCCTAAAGACTCCATATGGTCAATATAATCAAATAGATCCATAGAGCCTTGTTTAGTACTATAGAATTCTTAGCAAAGAGAGGAGAGATTGACACCAGGGTTAATGTTAAGGAGCAGTTCACAGTATCTGACATAGTTGGTCTTTACTTCTGGATGTTGATGGAGAGTCTTGGCGGCCCATGTATAAAGAGGTCCCTGAAGTTCATTAATTACATACAAGGTTTTCTTAAGGTCAGTGTTATAACGGCCATTCTCAGTCTTGAATTGGGAGTTAGCTAGAGTGATGGTTACTGCAAGCTCATCCTTATTGAGATTGGTAGTTCTGATGTTATTAAACACAAACTTTTGGGTGATGTTGGGGCTCTGATGTTTCTTCTTCTTCTTGGAGAATAAATGGTAGAGACAGAACAGGCACCCTGAGAAGGTGAGGAAATACATGGTGTAGAAGGTGAGCTCAAAGCAGTTGGCTCCTAGGGAACAAATTATTTTGTCAGGGTAGATATTGGAGAACATAATAGAAAAGAACTGGGATAGGACAGAGCGAGGTCCATATCTAGTCAATCCCAAAATCAAGGGTATACCCTGCAATACGTATGTAAGGGCTTGTCCCCAGAGGTGGTAGTGTCCAAGGTATGGTAGGAAGTTGTTAAGAATCAAAAGGGAAACAAGGTAACAAGGAACAAGGATCCAGGACAAAGGGTAAGAGATAACAGTATAAATGGGATTGGAAGCTTGGGTGGGGGTAATAGTGGTATTCATCCAGGGAATGACCCATTCTTCATAGAAGGAGTCAATACCCATGATGACTAGGACTTATTTATAAGAAAGAACTATTGAAAACAGGAATTCTAGTATTGAAAATAAGATGTTTAATAATTTGTTAAAGGACATATGATTGGGTAGGGTAGGTATATATAGTAAATCTTGTACTGGAGGTATTCTTGACTAAACTGTATTCTTAATGATGTTCTGATGGCTTGGATGACGTTCCTACTGTCTGGATGATGGTTATGGTGTTCTGGGTAACAATGATCTTGTTCTTGTGTGGGGTAAGCTGTTCCAGTCTGGTTGCAGGGTTCTAAGATAATGAAGCGGAGGTTGATGTTGTTTAGGTGACAAATACACACTGACAGATATCTCTCAATAAGGCAACTAGCCAGTATTGGTAAGAAAAGGGGGCTAAGATGACGGTTCTTTTGATCTGAGAATCTTTCTTAGCGGAATCTTTAACAAAATGGCCATTTGAGGAAAGAACTTGTTGTGGAGCCAAAGGAAAAGTGATGATGTGGTGATGACGAGAGATGGTCCCAAGAGCTTAGTTATGATTAATAGGCCTAATAAGGTTAGAAACAAAGACCTAAAAGATTGGCTTGAGGATGAGTTGTATAAGAAAAAGGGAAATTGTGTTCCATATACAAAACACGTGATAGTATGACCTCAGCTGAGTCATTAATTACCCAAAAGGGGTTAGATAATTATTAGGATGGATGAGGTCATCAGAAAAGCCCTAGAAAATGGAACGGAAAGGAAGCCGGGAGTCCCGGGATTTGCATAAAGAGTTTTGGTATGGAAGGAGGAAGTTGGAATCATTAGTTTGATCCCGAAATTGGTTTTGAACCAAAACGGGTTAAATATTCCAACTCTCCGAGGGTAAGAGCGGGTGTCAAAAGGGAACGAGCCATAACTTAGTGTAGAGAATAGGTAGAGAGGTAATATTGGTATCAAAAGAACGAAAAGAACAGGAAGAATCTAATCAGAATATCAAGAGTATGAGATGACTATTTTAAGATAGTCATGGAAGGACTATAAGATCCTGACAGTATGGTAGTATCAAAATTTAGTCTAGATCAAGTTTAGAAAAAGTGAAATCCCATAACATAATTAAATGAATAAAAATCCATGGTAATTTTTTTTTGATTTGTCTTTTTCATCAGGTCTGGAGTGAGTTATGTCATTCTGTAACAGTATAATTATGTACGCTGGGACTGGCTCTGATACTTAGGATGTTTAATAAGATTTTGGTGATATCTGGAAGTTATGAAGGTTCATTCATAAATAAATGAGTTCTAATGTTTACTTCGAGATTGTAATAGACATAGTGATCTTGTTAAGTATAGTTCATGTTTTATTTTGAAGTTCTCTTCGCATCATTCTTTTACTTTTAAATATCAGATATCATTTTAAAGACAACTTTTTCATTTTTATTCATCTACCCAAACTATTACTAATGTATAAACAAAAAATTAAATTATAAGATGAAAACATAGACTAGAGTCTTATTTCTAGACGATGGGAAGAATTGATTAATAGACTGCTTGTCTTTAAGAATTAATAGATCAACTATTATTCTTGCACAATTAAGCAAAGGGAGTTAATCATACCTTGTGAAGAAACAACATAACACTGATAAATAAAGTGATAATGGTGCTGTGTGAGCAAACAAAAAAATAGAACATATCTATCGAAATCGACATGAATCAAGAAGACATAAGACATATGTATTCTATTTAGAGTTAAATATAGAGAGGTGTTGATATAGCAGTTTTCTCTCAAGATTCATACTCGGAGGATATAATAAACTTATCATATTATAGTTTCTTCTATTAACTTAAATCTATTTTTGTTTAGTGGCTGCTAGACGATTGCGTTATCAGCAATCCAATAAGACCATTATACAGTCGACATTCGTCAAATTCTAACTTATGTTTACTATCCAACGCAGTAAAGAGTATCATTTATTTAGTATCATCAAAATATTATCATCATGCAATCTATAAAATCAATATAGTACAGTAGGAAAAAAATACCAAATAAACTAGCCATCCCTAGTTATGAAGTATTAACGTCAGTATCCAAATTAAAAACCATTTGTTTTTCTATAGTGCTTTGGTTCGATCGATATAAGGTGTTTTCATTTCTATAAGTGATAACCTCGATAACGAGAGTCTACTTTCCTAAATAAGGTTTGGAATTTAAAGAATGTTTACTGTATTGAGTTTGTCTCGTTTAGATTAAGCTAGATCACATTTGGTGACGACATGGTAGCAAAGCATTCTTTTCATAAAGCTCTCACTAATACAATAGACTAGCAATAAAACTCACATTATTATCTAAAAAAATAAACTCTCGTTATCTAGGTTATTAAATCTGATATTGAAAAACAACATATCGAATAGACCAAAGTGATATAAAATTTGTATCATCTTTTATATGTACTTATATTTATACTTCAAACTAAGTTTAAATATTATGTCGAATATTCTTAAGTATTATACAATAACGAGTTCTTGGATAGTGTGATGGTACTAAAAAGAGGATACCGTTTACTGCGTTGAACAGTAAACACTAGTGTGATTCTTAACCATTTCTTACTGTGATAGGATGAATATTGAGCAATAAGCGTTAAACATACCTACACCGGTACCAAATCCTACTAACCACTCTGATTCACCACCAACATCTCTTTTTATCGATAGATATAAAGTAAGATCGCTCCAATCTTAATACAAAAAAACGCTAAAATATTGTCACCAAAGGGGGCACCCGGATTTGAACCAGAGACCTATCGATCTGCAGTCGATTGCTCTACCACTGAGCTATACCCCCATCCATAATGATCCCGGCAGGGATCGAACCTGCAATCTTGGGTTCCGAAGACCCACGCCTTAGCCATTAGGCCACGAGACCATATAATTGAGTCCAAATCGATAAAATTTATTACGTAATAATTTTTTTCCAAGTAGTAAACAGAAAATCATAACGTGAAGCTACCCAAGCATTACGGTTCTATACTATAGAGTTTAACTAGATTTGTCTCTCTAAAATTATGCAGATAACCATGACTGTTTCTGATGGGTAACTAACCTATTAGTGACCTACCCATCCGCCCCATCAATATCTCCACCTCTTCCATCATCAAAATATCATCTAGAAAAAAACCTTCCTAACTCAAACTAAATTCACAATGATCTCGACCCCCCAACTAATAGAATTTATTCATCTGCTAGAAGAATTTAGTAATCAACTTTTCTATCATCTCAAACCTAATTAGATAAAATTAACTCAAATTTACTCATATCTCCCATCCCCAAAACTTATTCTTCTATCAACTTCTAATTCTATCCATATTTTATCATCCCTCAAATAATTAGATCCAAAAATATATGTCAATTCCAATAATCTATCAGTATCATAAGCTAATATTGGATCTACTGTAGTTTACCCTTTATTTAATTACTACTGAAGGGTCTGGCTACTTTTAATATGATTTTTTATTATGATTAAGAATAACATTACAGATAATTGGGCTAAAGGCCTGATTGGGGGAATTTTTATATGCTACCATATATTACCATAACTTACTGATTATTCAGTTTACCCTTAAACCAAATCATATAAGATAATATCTTACCACCTCTCATTTGACCCTTATACTATCATCAAATACTATCATAGCTAGCTCCTTATCTATTCTAGCTAAATTAACTATCTGACTGTCACTAAGAGCTATCTTTATAATCTGATATCAATCTCCACTATCATTGTAGTGTAGAGTGAGGTAAAAAAAATCTAGAAACTGATAACTCAATGGAAGCTGATGGTAAATTTAATCTAACCTGATAATTTTCCACTAATCTATGAACCTGTTACTAAGCAACACCCCCTAGTCCAACTTCAATCTTCTTTATCTACTATCATGAGACTTGATGATGATTGATTTACTAACTATCAACCCATCCCACTGACCCTGATATTCCACCCTTCCCCCTCTCTCTTTCATCTGATGATTTTACCTTTACCCTCCCCTACTACCAAATTTTGATATGGAGGTTGATAGTTTACCCTGGTGTCACTAAAGATTGATTAGCTGACCTGACCTGATCTGATCACTATGATCTTAATCTGATCCCAGACTTGATGCTATTAAGATATTAATTGAGCCTATCTTACTTGATACTATATTTATGATAAATTATTGAAGTACAATATTGGAAGATTCATCTGATGAATAAAACTTGATTTACCCATCCAATCAAGGATCTTTAGATTAGGTAGGAGGTTCACAATCTAACCTAACTATCTACCTATTAATGAATAGTTGGGTATGAATCTAATCATTTTATTACTTGGGCCAACAACCTTAAATAAAATGTATAAGGGATTTAATTTAGGTTAAAATCACATAACTACCTCTTAGTAAATATAATTTTAATCTATTCTAGTTTTGACCTTGACCAAGTCTAATCACTGTCTATTAGTATAAATTTTTTTCTAAAATATTAAATTTATAACATCGAATTAATTGTTAAATTTTTTAATAACCTACCCCTTTGATAGAAATTAATAACCTCCTTTGCATTAAAAAGAATAATAAGTTTATAAAATTTTAAATTTGAGTAGCAACAAGTTTGAAGCTATTGGATGGTCAATAGTAAGTTCTGTTGAGATAACAAAGAAGTTATTATAGTTAAATGACAGAAGTTTTGGTATATAGTTGTTGTAGTATTAATTATGAGTAAACCTTAGCACCTATTGGCGTACAATTTAAACCCCAGTGTAGGGACTTTTTGGGATTAAATTAGTTCTGAAATACAAGTAGTAAAGATTGTTTATAAAAACAGAGTGATATTATATGAATAAGAAATAGAATTTATTGGTTTCCATCCTTATTAGACTATTTTCAAAAAATCCTAGCCAACAGCCTTCCAATGGATTAGGAAACAGGAAATTATAGGGCTTAAGACAACCAGGATAACTACCAACACTTTCAATCCCAGAGCAAAATCTACATATGATGAAATTCTAAACAAAAAAAACATTTTAGATATAACATCTTATATAATATAGAACTTAGCATATATTAAAATTTATTTGGAAACTCAAAACAGTAGCCACCATAACAAGGATCATAGCAGCAGCAAAGAGGAGTTCATTGCTCTTAGCCAACAGCTTTTTATAAGATAGAAGACTATTATAAAGGCCTTGGCAGTAACAGCCACATTTTTAAAATAAAGTTGAAAGAGTATATTGACATCAGGATAAGCCAACAATTGGGATCTATCAGAAGGCTTTAAACCCCAATTCCAAGCCTTTCTTAGAAAAAATAAACAACATAAGCAGGTATAAAAGTGTATAAGTAAGATAAAGGGGTCATTTTTCCAACAATAATCTATATGGATAGAATTGTCATTCTAAAATGGTAGTATATCACTGATAAATTGTTGTAATGTAATTATGAGGCCCAAAAAAAGTGTTTAGTTATAGTTAATATACATTTTTTTAATTTTCAAGCTAATTGGATGTAAGGCTATGTTTTTCTAAGCCATATAAAATCTTATAGAATATCAGATAAATTTTGATATATGGGAGCAGAAGATTAAATATTTTAGGCAAATTTTGAGAAACTAAAATAGACCATTTATAGAATTCCCCTTACTAAAGAGAATTAAGAATCACTTCTAAAATGCTAACTTTAACACTTTAGAATATTCACAAGCTACACTTGTACCTATTTCTAAATATTATGATCAGCCTATGTGACTATAATAAATAGTATAAAATATCTTAGGCATAGGCAATAATTTAAGCCTTTGTTCTAAATAACTAATAAGGATTAGATAATACAATTAATTGATTCATCTAATAGATCAAACCATATGATGAAGGCCAATAATCAACTGCCATAATAATCAGTTCAGACAAAATAATACATGGTCCTATATTGAATTAATTAACACTAATAATGATCATTTTGATTGAAGGTATTTAATTCCAATCTTATTTTACTAAATAATGTTGCACTGCCGGCCTTGGGAGCGTTGTAATGGGGAAGAGTAAGTGTTTTGGTATATGGAATCAGCACAAGCAATGATTGTGATGATGGTGAAAGCTTTTATTTGAGGATATATCCAAAAAAGAAAGAAGAGATTATTGTATTGGAGATTGATAGATAAAGGAAGGGAAGGGGGGAAGATGGATCTTGAATTGATAGATGGATCCGTGAATCTGGAATTGAGGTTGGGCAACGGTTTAACTCAAGTTGGAAGGGACAACAAACAAGGTAGAGACATGCCTTACAACACACTCCCTCCTAAAAGAATTCTGTAGGAATTACCCTCGTTTTGGGACGGTGTCCGTGGTTCTGGCCTGAAACCGTTCAAGGAGCTCGGTTGGGATTGGCTTGTTGGTTTCCTGTTGATTTTGTTGGCTCTTACATGGGTGTAACAAATCTAAGTGTAGTTTATGTTGCTTACCCTTGTGATCCTGTATGGTATACATATTGAACTTGTGGTTTGCTTTGATGACAACATATGGGCTAATCTTACCGGGTTGAAGTTTTGAGGTGTTGGGGTTTAAGGCCCAGACTTCATTGCCTACCTTGTAGTGGTTAACCAATGGGATACTTTGCTCCTAAATCCTCTTGGCTGCTTGTTCCATGGCCTTGGATTGGATGTCTTGATGGTGTTGGGTCATTTGATTCTTCTCTGGAATTTTCTTTGGCTTGATTAATTTGAGGCCTTTTGATGTTTTGATAGTTTTGGGTTGGTACCCATATACCATTTTAAAGGGTGAAAATTTGATGTCCCGGTTCACTTGAGACCGGACAACCATTAAGGCTGTAGGTAATTTTTGTGGCCAAGTAAATACATTCCTAGTGCATAATTTACGTAGTATTTCTAACAAGGCACCGTTTAAACGCTCTACTCTTCCATTACCTTGAGCGTGATAGGGAGTAGTTGGGAGATGGTCGATTTGTTTACCTTTATAGTAGAGTTTCATGTCCTTGGACACAAACTCTCTGCCACAATTGGTCATAATCCGTTTGGGAGTACCAAATTTGCCAGTGATCTTGCGCCCAATAAACCGTTTGATGGCTAATGTGTTGTGGTGTTTGACTGCTTGAGCCACGGGCCACCAGGTGCAAAATTAATGGCTGTGATGATAAACTTACGGCCTGAGTTGTTGGCAGGCATAGGCCCTATGACATTGATGGCCCATTGCTTGAAGGGCTCTCCATCTGTCCGAGAAATCATGGATTCACTAGGAGCAGGCGTAGATTTAAACTTCTTGCAAGTTTTGCACTGGCTTAAGGTATCCTGAATGTCTTTTGACATATTTGGCCACCATATGCAAGCCTTCAAGAAGACCGTTAGGTTTTGAGAGTGGGCGTGTCCCATGTCTCTATGGTAACGGAGGATTGTTTCTATCCATTGAGACACTGATACATATGGTACCCAATTTTTATCATTGTTGCGGTATACCACATTGCCGTTATCTACTTTAAAGTTAATTCTTGATTTTATTAATTTTTCAAGTGTTTTGGTGGAGATGTTAGCTGGATATACTCCCTTATCTGTGTGAGCGTAGTACATTGGCCAGTCTGGGTCAAGGTCTTGGTCAGCCTGTGCATTTTGAATATAAATTCTAGATAATGCATTGGCTTAAGGAGTTCCCTTCCTGGGCGATATTGCAGTGTCAGGTTGTAGTTTCCTAACTTCTCCATCCACTTAACCTGTCTTCTTGTGAGTTTTGACTAGGTTTTGAAAAATTCCAAGGACTTGTGATTGGTAAGGACCTGGATCTTTTCTACTCCCTCTAAGTAGCATTGCCATTTTTTGATGGCATGTACAATTGCAAAAAGTTCTTTATTGTGAATGGAATATCCTTGTTCTGACAGCTTGAGCATGCAAAACTTGTGTGCTACTGGTTTAAACCCGTCTTCTGTCTTGATCCAAATTACAGCACCAATTGCTTTGTCTGAGGCATCTGTTTCCAGTTGGTATTCATTATTGGGGTCCGGGTATTGAAGGATTGGTGCCGTGGTTAGCTTTTCCTTCAGTGTCACAAAGCTCTGCTCACACTCCGGAGTCCACATAAAGGGAACATCCGCTTGCAATAAGCGGGAGAGTGGGGCTGTGAGTTCTGAACAATGAGGGATGAACCTCCGGATGTATGCCACTAATCCCAGGAATAACCATAGTTGCTTTTGGCAAGTTGGTCTTGGTAACTTATTGATTACTTTGATCTTTTCCGGATTTGCTGATATTCCTTGGTTGCTAATTGTGTGTCCTAAGAATGTAAGTGAACTTTTGAAGAATTCACATTTGCTAGGTTTAGCGTAAAGGTTATTGTACCATAGAACATCTAATATTCTTTTTAAAACAACCAAGTGTTGATCTTTGTTTTTACTGTACACAATGATATTGTCCAGGTAGATGATGATAGAACGGCCAAGCTCTTGTCTGAAGATAGAGTTCATCATTGTGACAAAGGTGGAAGGTGCATTGGTCATGCTGAAGTTCATTACAAGGCTTTCAAAAGATCTGTACTTGCTTTGGAAGGCAGACTTAGGAATATACTCTTCTTGGATACAAATTTGATTATGGCCAGCGGTCAAGTCAATCTTAGAAAAGATCTTGGCTCCCGCCAGTTGGTCTAACAACTCATTGATTAAAGGGAGGGGATACCTGTTTTTGATTGTTACGGCGTTTAATGCCCAATAATCTGTTACTAGCCAAAGACTTCCATCCTTCTTCTGTACAAAAAATACCGCAGCCCCCCAGGGTGCTTATGAAGGTCGGATTAGACCTTGCTCCAGTGAGTCGTTCAAATGGGTTTTCAGGGTTTTGTCCTCTTTTGGGGTAAGTTGGTAGATAGGTGCCGGTTTGGGCATTGACCCTAGGAGCTCAATCCGGTGTTTGATTGGTCATGGTGGTGGTAGTCCATTGAGACTGTCCTTGAATACGTCTCAGAATTTGCGTTAAAGGATTTGTACACAAGGATTCTTATGTTCTTGAGCTGAGACGTTGTAAAACCGGACGCAGTGGAACTCACATTGGTCCCAGTTGGTTTTGCCATCCTCCTCCAGTTCTACCACCTTTACAAAAACATAATCCTTCAATAGATGATGCATCCCATCTGGGTATACATTAAAGTTGACCCCTCCTCTGCTGATTGTCAGAGTAGATGTCTCCCAGTCAATTGTTGGTTTCAACCGGCGCAACCAATCATTCCTGCTATGATGTCAATATTGAGATTAGGACAAACCAAGCCACCAATCTTAGTAGTTAGATTTCCCAAATTAATAGAGATAGATTCTACTTGCTTGTCAACAGTGACTCGAGATTAATCTGCCAAAATCAATGTTCTAATGCAAGAACAAACTTGTGGTAGGTTATGACCTTTTACAAAATTCAACAACATCAGGGATCTTTCTGCACCGGTATCTAACAACAATTTATGGGATGATTGTCTAAAGGTAAAAGGGTAAATTAATAAATCATCTTTATTGTTGGAAGAGGAGGAATTGGTGGAGGCAGTGTTGTCTTCTTCTGGGACTTGAGCTGGACCTATGCAATTGAAACAGGCGGACTTCCGGCCACCTTGGTTATCTTGTAGTTTGATTGGACCTGTTTCTTTTTGGAAACCTCCTTTCCGCTTGTTATTAAACTCCTTGCCTTTGAACTCCTTCTTGGTTTCAGAGAGGTTACAGGAGGTAAGGTTCTTCTGTTCTGCATTTCTGGCCTTACAATAGGTATCCTCAAGGGTGGAGCAGTCTTTGTCACGGATATACTTACTTATGTGATACAAAAGAATCTTTAAGAAGATGTGTCAAACCATGCCCTTGTCAGATTTCACGTTGTCTTGTGCCAGGGCTCAAATGCGTTTGTGTTCCCAAACATACTTGTCCACTGTTCCCGTTTGTTTAAGATTATCCCACATACGGGTAATCACAAGTTTAGTGTAACGGTTACCAAATGAACAGAAATCTTTACCTTGAAATTGTTCCAATCTTAGGTAGTAGACTCTTTGACCCAGCCATTGAACCAATCCAAAGCTAGGCCTTCTAAAATGTTGGTGCACTCTTGAACCCACAGGTTCTTAGGAACCTGGTTCAATGGAAGATGGGATTTGATGGTTTTCAACCACAAATACAAGTTGTCCAAGTCTTTTCCTTTGAAGGAAGGCAATTTGACTTGTGCAACATTGCTGGATGTTTTGTTGTCTCAAGTAGGCACGTTGGCTAAATTAAGTCCCTTGTAAACACTTAAGGGAATCAACCAGTTGCAAAAGATGACCTGACTTTCCGCCACAGCTTGTCCAACAGTGTATTTGGGAAATTGATTGTCAAAGTTGAACTGACAAGACATAATTTTAATAAATGTCTTTTGAAGTTAATTACTAGAATTTTAGGGAAAAAAAAAGAAAGGAATTTAAAGAAAAATGTATTTGTTAACTGAGAAGGTCTTTTGGAGAGAACCTTCCGCTGCTACCAGTGTTGCGCTGCCGGTCTTGGGAGTATTGTAATGGGGAAGAGTAAGTGTTTTGGTGTATGGAATCAGCACAAGCAATGATTGTGATGATGGTGAAAGCTTTTATTTGAGGATATATTTAAAAAAGGAAGAAGAGATTATTGTATTGGAGATTAATAGATAAAGGAAGGGAAGGGGGGAAGATGGATCTTGAATTGATAGATGGATCCGTGAATCTGGAATCAAGGTCAGGCAACGGTTCAAACTCAAGTTGAAAGGGACAACAAACAAGGTAGAGATGTGCCTTACAACAATAATTATTATAGATGACAGACTTGGCAACAATGTAGCCAATTACCTATTCTTGGCAAGAACCTAATTGTTATCAACCAAATCAAACAATTACTGATTATAAGCACACTCTTGGCAAGGAATAACAATACATTTGATTCTTGGCAAAAACATACAACTAGCTTAATTCTTGCCAACTCCCTGCTTTTATTTGGATTCTCAACAAGAACTCCCTCCTATCTACTAGGATGATTATAACTTCAGTCTAGGCTATATATTACCAACAAATATTATTCCAGTCAAACCTAAAGGATGACGACCCAAGTACCTATGATGGCTTATTCCTTTAAGCATCCTCAACAAGATTACACTAAAATCCCAAATACTCAAGACTGGTTAAAATCAAGATAATGATAAGATGCTTTGATAATTACTATGTTATGTTGCTATTCAGACTAGGGGATTTAAGTCTTTAACATAGTACCTCACTAAATATTTCAAAGCCTAGATTCCCCTTCCCTTCAACTATAAAAACCCCCTTATTTCCCCCAAAATAATCAGAATTAAAATCATTAAATAAAGTTAACTCCCAAATAAACATACAATCTCCTCTATCTGAAATACATCTAGTATTGCTATCGCAACAACAGCTACCTCTGAATTCTATCAAAGTTAAGTCTTAATACAGAACTAACATAAGGAAACATACAGCTAGAACTAGCTAGAAAACAGGAACATCCACAGAAGAGAACCTTTGGTACTAGTCCTCATACTAGTGACCACATCAAGACCAAGCCCATTAAGCAAGAATCTCTGTGGAAGTTTCACAAACACATAAAGAAAATTTCAACTAAAAAATAGAGTTTGGTTGAAAGAATAAATCAAATAACATAATAATAAATTATCTTTGATATCTATTAAAAAAGATATTCAAAATTATGCTTTTTATATCAATTTATTGCTTAAGCAACAAAGCTATTACAGCAAATCATCATATAATATTCATTAAATCTATTGATAATCTAACTTTTAGATGAGAGACTCTTAAAAAAAAACAATTATAAATTACAAGTTTTGTTGGTATCTGTAGTGAATTAGATCCTAATATGTATCTTTATAAAATTACTAAGGTATATAAAGTACATATGACAAAAATTATTGGATAGCCTTATTAAAAAGGTCAAAAAGGTTTGTGAGCAAGAGAGAATTTACCATGGCTAGATAAGGTAATTATTGTAAACCACAGATAATTTGACCAAAAGATAAAGTAAGTAGAATATAATATATTAATCAGTCTGAAATATCAACTTTTATACAGAACACTAATAGTTTATTATAAAATAACATGAAATTTTCTTTTATTAATCTAAATAGATCAATAGTAAATAAAGAATCACGCTGTAATTTGTTGAAAGTAAAAAACTAAAAGTTTAATTACACATCTAGTCTGAAATAGCTAGAGTAAAATTTCTAATAGAATTAAGATAAAACAACTCTCACTCCCATCAATATCACTATCAGTATTTTCAGATTTTTTTTTACTCAAACTATCTATGGTTCAACCTAATATACTATTATAAAGAGATAAAATACCTAAAACTATGAAGAGCCTCTTCAACACCTCATACATCTTCCTGATTGCCTCTTCTACCTCTTCCTGAGCTACTGTTGATAAGTACTTGAATTTGTTCTTAAAGTTGCAACATATTGTCTACCATATCTCTTCAGACTTACTTTCATAGATGTTATTAAATGCTTTATTGAATGCCCTCATTTCCCCTTGGAAGACATCTGCTAGGATGTCCTTGGATAGATCATCCTCTCTTAGTACTTATCTGTCATTTCTATGAGACATAATTAGATACAAACTAAGTTCTGTTTCTTATAAAGTTGTTTTATATAAGCATTTTATTGGGTATCTTGTTTAGAAACTTTTTTACAATTAAGATGGCTACTATCCTCTATTTTACTGATTACTCTCTTAAACATGGTTCTCTGGGCTTGGCTAATCTCTTTCCAGTCTTTATGTCCTCATAAGTTTGTTTCCAGTTTTTTGCATTAATTATGCAAAACTTTGCTTTTTTTGGTACTCTTTTGATTTCAATATATAGGTATTTCTTCTGCTAAGTTTTCATGGTCTTAAGGATCACTGTGATGTCTACGTCATCATTGAGTATCTCTTTTTCAAGTCTATAGCCAATCTTAAAACTCTTTTAGCCTCTTAATTTCCTTTAAGACATTGGGACTTCTTGTGAGGCTCTTTTCTTTGTTGGTTTTTTTTTATTGAACTCTTCTTGAGATTTTATATAGTGACTTCCTAAATTCTTTGTGCTCTGTACAATTCATCTTATTTTGCCCATATTTGGTATCATTGTTCCTCTTTTTTACTGCTTTGGTTCTTTCTAAAGTATCTTAAACTGTTATCTTATTCAATATTGTTTTCTAAGGCATTGAAATTCCGATTTCATGTTATTCCTTATCTTCTTATATCTTAAAAAGCATTTTCTATGCTTCAGACATCTCTCATGTCCCTAGCATCTCATATGCCCCTTGGATATAAACTTCTACTAAGCCTGGATATAAAGAATAGCTTCTATTAAGTTAATATTGAACTATAAATGATCAGTCTATCTTCCCATCCTGTTTGTTATAAGGCTGTCTCCTTATGACCTTGAGCCTTGTAAATATTGCTCTTAGTGATGACTGGTCATATTGATCTTATGTCTAAAAGGAATCCCTGCTACATTTCAAGCAGATCAGAGTTCTTCATTTTAAACTCTCTTAGATGGCATATGGTTAATTTTATAGTCTCTAAGATGAGAACTCAACTTCCCATCCATTCCCTTCTTGAATAAAATCTTACCTGATATGCTATCCTACTACTATCTTAATCTTATCTCAAAAACCTAGACCTACTACTATGGCTATTTTGTTATCTACCACATTAACCCAATTTCAAACTTTCAACTAATCATTAAGGAATATACCCCAACTTATGATATTGATAGTCAACCCTCTTTAGTAGATCAAAATTGATAACTCTAAACCTTTACTATAGTTTGACATCAACTTAAGTAGATACAGTAAGACTCAAACCTGGCGCCCACTATATACTAACTATATACTAACTATATTGACTAAACTCTCTAATCCTATTCTACCAGATTTTTATTTTATCAATCTCCCTTATTAGATTATATGATAAATATATCACTTTCCAAGATTTTAAGAAGCCTATCACCTATTAGACTACCAGCTTATGGGACATAGTATTGGGGGGTAGTTAAAATCAATAAAAATATAATATATCATTATTGTAAAACAATGACAAGTTACAATTTATTAACTATGTTTATTATAATCAGAATTTAGAACTAAATCAAATTTACCATTGTAATAAAAACTTGAAAAAGTTGATTTATTAAGTTTTTGTTCCATAAATCATTGACTAGTCATTATAACCTTTGAAAGTTTAAACTAGCCAAAATCAAAGCTCAAAGATAATCATGCCTCAAGGAATATGTTTGATTATTAACAATAGACAGATTCTCAACAAGAGCTATAATTTCAAATTAATATTTGGCAGAAAAACTAATACAAATGTTTTTCTTTTATAATGAATAGTTTATAATGATTATCAGCATCTTAATTAGTTTATCCATTTATGAAATTTTGCTAAAACAAAAAAAAATTCAAGTACAAAACTAAAGATTTTTTTTCAATCATTGATATCATAGAGCGATTATATAACAACTGGACAAAAGACTTAATAAATAAGAAATGCCTCAATCAAATGAATCTTCAAATCTAAAAATACTAAACATACAATTGTAATTATAGACTAAGAGTTAACAAGTATCCATGACAAGTCTAGATATCAATAAGCCCCCAATGTATATGTTGAATTCACCATTTACCTATGGCCAATAATATAATAATTGCATCTTGGATCTAGGCCATAACTTACTGAGAGTACTATTACTGAAAAAATAGGGAATATTGATTTAGAAACTTGTTATAAATTAATACTATAAGAATCCTGAATCAGATTACACCTAAGCATAGATGTACATGGATGTTCTAACACAAATTAACTTTTTAGGCACCCTAATAATTAGTATCATATAGTAATACTAAAACAAAGGAACTTATGACTACAACATGGTGCCCAAACCTAATCTAAGGCCTAGATTTCAATCCCTTCTAGCTATATAAACTATATCTTTCCCCCAAATAAATATACAATTATTCTTTCTACTATACTACCTGTGAAATAATTATGAGCTATACTTGTGATATTCTTTATAATATGATCAGTCTCTGAGACTACAATTATCAATAATATACAATGGCTTAGACAATGGAAATTAATTAAGGCTTTGTTCTATAATTACCAATCAAAGTTTATTTAATATAATTTATAAATCAATAAAAAATTACCCCTATGTAACATTAAGATACTCAAAAAAATATTAAATTGTAGATGGATCCTTGACAAGTAGCTGTAGATAATAAAAAATGATGTGGGAAAAGTAATGCTAAAGAATACTTAATTATATGATATAATTATAGACTATTAAATTTGATACTTGTTAAATGTTCAAAAGCTACACTTGTGTCTATTTCTAATTATTATGATCAGCCTATGCGATTATAATAAATAGTAAAATGGTGGCTTAGACACAGGCAATGATTTTAGCCTTTGTTTTAAAAACTAATAAGGAATAAATAATCCAATCAATTGATCCAGCAAATGCATCTAATCATATAATATAGGCCAATAACCAACTGCCATAATGATCAGTCAGGGCAAAAATAATACATGGTTATATAGTGAATTTATAAATGATAATAATGATCATTCTGATCAAAGTTATTTAAATTCAATCCTATTTTACTAAAAAATTATTATAGATAACAGACTTGGCAAAGAAGTAGTCAATTACCTATTATTGGCAAGAACCTAAATATTATCAACCAAATCTCAAACAATCACTAATTACAAGCATGCCCTTGGCAAGGAATACCAATACATTTGATTCTTGGCAAGAACACATGACAAGCTCAATTCTTGCCAATAACCTGCTTCTATTTGGATTCTCAACAAAAACTCCTTCCTGTTTACTAGGATGATTTTACCTTCAATCTAGGCTATATCTTATCAACAAATATTATTCCAGTCAAACATAAAGGATGACAACCCAAGCACCTATGATGGCCTTTTTTCTATTAGTATTCTCAACAAGATTATAATAAGATCCCAAATACTCAAGACTGGTTAAAATCAAGATAATGATAAGATGCTTTGATAATTAATATGTTATGGTACTACTAAGGCTAGGGAACTTAAGTCTTCAACCCAGGACCTCACTAAATATTTCAAAGCCTAGATTCTCCTTCCCTTCAACTATAAAACCCCCCCTTATTCCCCCCAAAAATAATCATAAAAAATATACATCAAGTTTACTCCCACATAAATTTACAATTTTCTCTCTTCAAACTACTATCCCCTGATTTTAAACTACTATCTACTAATAGAGTTAAGTCTTAATCCAAGATTAACATAAGGAATTATACAGCTAGAAATATCTAAAAACAGGAGCCATCCACAGAAGAGAACCTTTGGTACTAGTCTTCATACTAGTGACCACTTCAAGACCAAGCCCATCAAAAAAGCTTTTCTGTGGAAGTTTCACATTGGTGCTCACTATAGGGGTAGTAGTACAAGAAGACAATTAGAAGATAAACAGGACACCCAAGATGTTCAAGAATACCAGTTTAATGCCCTTGAGGACCAAATTGCTGAGATGGCTGCTTTTGACACCCTCAGAAATATGAACCCCAAATACAACTTCTCTAGGGACATGGGAGAACTCTTCCCCAAGATAGGAAACCTGAGGACCTTAAATATAACATTGAGAATTTGGGAATCAGTAACCCTGATGAGTTGCCACCTCCTAGTAAATTGATCTATTAGTTTTCTGCTATGTGGAACCCTTAGAACTAAAGAAACCTATTGTGAAGCCTTGGAAGAATTGTTAAGTGGGACCTTCAATAATACCACTGACCCAAAATTCTCTGTACTTGGTGAAGATCCCACTGGAGAAGGCATTAATATCATCAAGGCCAGCCTGAACCTCACTCCAGAACAGGTGTACGCTGGTATTAATACCAGTATCAAGATCAGGAAGATGATGTCCAACTATCTTTATGTTGGATTATCCTGTTCTGCTCAGAATTTAGCCCGGTATAAGTTGGAACTTGAGAATGTAATCAGAAAAGAGTTGTGTCTACAACATGATGTAGCTTCTATTAAAGATTCAGTCCTCTACAATCTGGAACATCTTAAAAATTGCATCAACCAGGTGAAGAAAAAGTATATGATGTGGCCCAATCCTATGATCACACTATGGGGAATCTAGATCTAACTATTCAGGAGCACCTACTCTATGGATTAGGCAGCAAAGGCTTCAGAAAGGAATGGTTTCAAGTGGTAAACAAGAGATTGGACTTCCTCAGAAATGGCCTCATGGACATTGAGAAGGCAAGATCCCTCCTTGACACCTGTAGGAGTTCTGAACTTCAGAAGCTGAGTTCTGACCTAGAATCCTTCAGTAAAAGACAAGATATCCTTATAATTAAAAAGGACATTACCAGCCACATTTTAGATCTTGATCCTGAAGACACCAAGGGTAAAAACATATCAAAGACTGAAATAGCTAAGATGTAAAACCCTGTGGAACATTTGCAGACATAGGTCTTGAGGATTATACTGAGAAATCAGTATGCACTGTAATCTAGAGGGAACATTTAGTTAGTGAGTCCTTGGAAGATCAAGAAAAGTCTCTTAATCTATTTAAAAAAGTTTGATCACATATTCTCAAAGAATGAACATGATCTGGGAGTTGCTAAGGATATACTGCATAACAATGAAACAGGGGACAATCCACTCATTAAAAGCAGGCTAATAAGAAAGTGATAAGCTAGTGACACTGAAGTTAATCAAGGAATTAACAAGTTACTTGAAGCTGGATTTATTAAACCCTCTAAATCACTATGGTTGTCACCAATCCTTATAGTCAAGAAAAAGAATGGGACAAACCAGGCAGTGATAGATTATAGATGTTTCAATGAGATAACTAGTAAAGCCGTTTATCCTTTACCTAGTATATCAGACACAATATATAGTTTAGGCAGAGCAAAGTACTTAAGTGCCATGGAATTAGTGAGTGGTTATTGGCAAATAGACTTGCCTGAGGAGGACCAGCAAAAAGCGGCCATAACAACACCTCAAGGACTTTTCCAGCCTACCAGAATACCACAAGGACTATGTAATGCTCCAGCCACCTTCCAAAGGACCATGGATAACATACTCTCAGATCTAAAGATGTCCTATGTATTAGTATATATGGATGACATAAATGTATTCTCCAAGACTTTCAGTGAACATTTAGATCATTTAAAAAGAGGTGTTCCATAGGCTATCCAAAAATAATCTGAAGTTGAAGGCTAAAAAATGCCACTTCTTCAAGAAACAATTAGAATACCTTGGTTATATCATAAACCAGAAGGGCCTCCAACCACAGGAGAGAAAACTTGTAGCCATAAAGAAAATGGCCAAGCCCAAAAATAAAAGGGACATTCAAGTATTTTTAGGGATAATAGTTATTACCAAAGATTCATTCCCAACTATGCACAAATTACAGGGCCCCTTTTTTATTTCCTCAAATGAAACTTGCATTTCCTATGGAATGAAGAATGCACTGAAGCCTTCAAATTATTGAAAAAGAAATTAATAAATGCTCCAATACTAATGAATCCATATACCATACTTCTAGTCAAGAAATAATTGCTGCAACAAGATCACCACAGCAACTATTTTAGGGAAACCTGTTGGTAGCTAATTAAGAGGTTACAAGACCTTAGGCTTACAAGTTGTTGGAGCCAGAAGATTATCTCCACTGGACTAACCTTGCAGCTGCCTTCTGGAACACATGGACATCTGACCAATCCAGAACTTAAACACTCTAGGAGCTATGGGTGTCCCCTGGACTGATGTTCTACACTGGCAATCCAAAAGGCCATACTAGGGAATCTTGCTGTCTTAGATCAGAAGAAACTAGACAAAAACCAATAAAAGGTCATACTAGGGAAACTCACTGTCTCAGATCAGAAGAAACTAGATGCAGACAATAGAAGGTCATACTAGGGAATCTCACTGACTGTGGGTGTAAAAGGATCATATAATAAGATTCACATAAACATCATGACAGATCAGAAAAAACTAGATGTAAAACCTTATGGAGCCACTGTGAACAAAGGTCTTGAGGATTACCTTGTGTAATCAGTATGTGCTATAATCCATGGAGGTTAGCCAATTAGCAAATCCTTGGACAACTCAGAAAGGTTACAGCTTCTTTGACAGCTATAGGTGGAATTTTATCCCAGATCAATGCCCAAGGAGAAGAACATCCATTAGCCTAATATTCATGCTCTAATACCAGAAGAAGATAGGATCTATGACCTGACAAATAAACCTGAGGAGCATGATAAAGAACTACCAGAGATCAAACAGATCCTAGGTAAACTATCTGCAAACAATACCTATAATAAAGGACAATTGTTCAAGGAGTTAGATGGGAAATCGTATCTCTTTGTAAAACCATCCAACAGACCTGAAGTGACAAAAGTAGCACACCTACTTGCCAGGAATGGAGACTTACTTAAGACTATGGAACAAATAAAGAAAGATTTTTACTGGGAAAGCATCAGCTTTGATGTTACAGAATACATCAATTCTTGTTTAGTTTGTCAGTCAGAGGTCAAATTTAAACCATCTACTACCTATAAATTGGTTGAGCCTAAATTTGCATGGCACACTGTGTCTATAATATCTAATAGGAACACTTCCACCAAGCAATACTGGTGTGAAATATAAAATAGTGGACATAGACCACCTCACTAAGTGGGTAGAAGCTCGAGCAGTAAAAGACTTAGGAGCAAGAACCATAGCCAAATTTGTACAAGAACATATAATACATAGGCATGGCTGCCCTCAGTTCTTATTAACTAACAATGCCACCAGCTTTACAGGTATAGTACTACCTAAGCTGAACTATCTGATGGGAATTAGAGGAGTATTAACTACCCCATACCATCCAGAATTGAATGGTACAGTAGAAAGAGTTAATGCTACTCTAGAAAGAATTTTAAGGAAGTTAGTAGTAGACAAGACCAGCAATTGGAATAATCATCTGCAATAAGCTGTCTTTGCTTACAATATAAGCTACTACTCCTCTACTAAATATAATCCTTTCCAACTACTATATGGACGGCAACCAGCTTTACCGCCATTGCTATAAACCTTAATTTATGAATTGGATACCTTAAGCTATTACAATTACCCAAGACAACTATGTACTACACTAGTAAATCTACAAACAGAGGCCTACTCTAACCTATTGTTACAGAAGACAAAGGCCCATGATAAAGCTACTATGTCTAGACATCATCAAGGATCCTTATTGGTAGGAGAACAAGTAATGTTCTACCATAACAGAGGATTTGGGAGGATTAACAAATTAATCACCCTCTGGAATGGACCTGTGGAAATAATAGAGAAGACCAGAGAATTCACTATGCACTAAAGGATATCTCTACTGGTCAACTCATCCACAGAGTATATGCTAAATATATTTGACAAATACTAGTATAGAAACTGAAAAGTAGTAAAAAATAATAAAACTTTATTTGGTTCTCTGGCGCTGTTGTCTCCCTTGCCTCTGTTCTCCTATCTCTCGTTGGCAGAAATTTGTTATGGCCACAGGTGTTGCCTTTGTCTGATTAACCTGTTGAAGTACTATCCACTCTGGGGCAAATTATCCTTGATAGGAATTCCATCCTCAGTCTCCTCTTGGAGCCAGGAATCTCTATCTAGTTGGTAATGTAAGCAAGCCACCACAACTACCGCACTAAGCTAGTAGCAATGTGCCTGAACAGGAAGACAGGAAAACTAGACTATAGGCAGAACTATGTTCTTCTCCTCAAGAGACAGCCAGTATGGATTCTGGACTATTGAGAAACAGCCAGAAAAAATCAAATGATTCATTGCAAAATCCTCCACATACTTGTAAGGACCTCACATAGGAACACATTTACTGCTTATTAAATGAATCATACCTTGCCACAGTCCAGGCATATCCTCCTCTAGGGTATAAGGCTGATTAACCAAATGGAATATGGCATGGCCTATGATACACATAGTTACTATGGCAAACTGGTTACACCCTTCAGCT
>CAOJZF010000576.1:0-13316 GCA_948465475.1 Thalpophila matura
GTTACTCATCTCCTTACCCCAGGAGAAACGTTAGCTTTCCAAATCTCTCTGGACACTCTAGAATCTAACATTAAGGAGCCTGTTATACCTATGAAGGAGCATGACATTGTTTTGGGACTGGATTAGATGAGAGTCAATCATATTTTGACTAGTACTTAATATTATTGTCAATAAAAAGGCAACAGAGTAACTCATAAGTTATGCCCTTGTTGCCTCAATCAACTCCTATAAGATTTACTTATTTGTCCAAATTCTCGATACTAATGAAAACAAGAATGAAATCCAGAAGACCAGGAACAACTCCACCTGAATCATTATAAATAGGACAATAACATCTCCACCACCAACCCCAAGGTTTGACAACTCCTGTTACGGTATCAAGAAGTGTTTTGTGATTGCCTGGAAGGACTAGCCCCAAGAGGAAGATCAAACACAAGATTTGCCTCAAGAGAACCACTTTAAAACTAAAACCAATTTACAAATCAACTCTGATGGAAGAAAAAACCTTTTAAAACATCTCAACAGCCCTCAAGCAAGGAGCTATCTGACCATTCAACTCCCCATATGGAGCATCAGTATCTTTTGTTGCCAAGAAGGACGGTTCCCTCAGACTTTTCACCAACTACCAAGGCCTCAATGAATTAACCATCAAAAAAAGTAGCCACTCCTCCTATGGAAAGCCTATTTAAAAACTAGGTAAAGCTTGTTATTTCTTTAAAACAGACTTCACATTGGGATACAAACAAATCTAGGTGTACAAGAAGGACATACCAAAGAGTGCAATCAGAACTAAATTTGGTATGAGTGTTTTTGCTTTTTACTTTAGAATAACAAATGTTCCTGCTGCGCTCTCAATGTTTATAAACAATGTTCTAAATAAAAATTTCACCAGTATGCAACCATCTATATTAACAATATAATTTTCTATCATCCCGCCTTCAAAAACATATCCTCAATATCAAATCCATACTCAAACTTTGGCCCATGAATACCTCTACGCCAAGCCAAGAAAACAATCCTTTTTCCAGGAAGAATTAAACTTCCTCAGACACATAGTCAAAAAAGGATAGTATTCAACCCAATCTGGAGAATGATAGAGTATTAAGGATATGCCTCTACCTCAATATAATCATGAGCTTTGGACATTACTAGGTATGGAAGCCTACATGAAGAAGCTTATTCCTCATTGTAGTGAACTCATGACTCCCCTGAACCAAATTGTTGGATTAAATTAAACCTTTGAGTAGACTCAATTATTTAGTTTAACTTCAGGGAACTTAAGGAGGATTTCTCCACTTCCCCAATATTTCAATACTCCCAGGCAAACAGACAATAAGAATTGAAACCAATACCTTGGACTTAGCAGTAGGCGGCGTTCTCACCAGATAAAGGTGCCCAGTGGGGATTTTTCTTCTGGTAGCTTACAAGTCATTTAGGCTCACAATACGGAATAACATCACACTATCCATGATAAAGAGCTCCTGGCCCTAATCCACGCCCTCAAGAAGTGGCATTGCTACCTCAAGAGTGGTAAGAAATTTGATGCACTAAAAGAGGGGATTTATTATTAATTGTTTTTAGATAATTGATACATTAATCATCTATCAAATATCTTTTTTTTGTTAGATTTGTAATATCTGATTAATTCATTAATTATTTAAAATCAATTATTGAGGTATACCCCTAAAAGGACCATAAGTCCCTAATTCATTTTATAACCCAAAAAACCTCTCCTGCCGGTAGGCTGACTGGATTGAGCTCCTTGAGCAGTTCAATGCAAATATGGTGTATAAGCCAGGTAAGGAACTTGGGAACAACAATGCACTGTACTGGTTCTACAGTCAAAACCCTGAAGAATTAGAAGGTCTTTACCCCAGCTGGCCGCTTCTCACCCTCAAAAAGGTGGAAAATAGTTATCCTTCTGGCACTTCTCCTAAAACTATTGAGATGATGGCCAAGAACCATAACAAGTTTTTTGATTCTTACTAAGTAGTTCATTGTGTGCTGGAGAAAAAAATAACTACACTACACGTTCTGAATTATCAAAGTGTCAACAACACCCTAAAATATCACCAGCAACTTGGTCACACCCAAGCTTACCACCTCACTACCTCACCAAATACATCAAACAGAAGTGTTGGTGGTCAAACATCCTCAAAGGACATCACCAAGGTACTCAAATAGTGTGAAACCTGTGAAAAGTTTGCTCACTCAAAGACCCCCAAGACATCAATCATCCCTGATCAATTAACACCCTTCAAAGTATGGGCTCTTGAAGTTGTGGGTCCCATACTGGTAGCAAGTAAATTAGGTAAACTTTCTAATATCACCACAATCAAATATGCTACTTGGTGGCTGGTAGCACAAGCAGTTCACAACCACACCAGGGAAGACATGCAGCAATTCATTGGTAAGGAGATCATCAGCCGCTTTGGAACTCCCAATGTAATAATCACCAATAGAAGACCCAAAATAAGGCCAAGAAAATGAGAGTCTATCTTAGACTACACTATATCAATTACCAAGTAACCACAACCTATTGCCCGCAAGAAAATAATTAAGCAGAATTCCAAAACAGGGCCCTTTTTAAAATTGTTGCTAAATCATCCACAAATTGCCCACCAATTGGATTAAAAACCTCCCTTTGGCGCTATCTATTTTCTTGCCTAAGTAAACCAAGGTACTGGGTTCAGCCCTTAACTTGTCTTTGGAGAGAAAACCAACTTAAACAGAAAAGGCAACTCAGTAATTCTCCAAATTTCAGCAACCATTCCCAACCCTATCTTGTCAAAACTCCAGACCCTCTGGGATCAACAGGCATAAACCAAAATCAAATGGTTAAAAGAATTTATTAAACCCCTCTTACAAACTTTCAAAACTGGATGACAAAGTTTAAGTCTATAACAAAGAAAAAAAAGCTACAACCCAAAAAGGTTGGGCTGTTCATCTTCATTAAGATCAATAAAAATTTCAATATATATTCAGTGCATTTAATAATTACTCTTTAAAAAGTTGAAGCCTTCCACCACAAACACCTCCAACCATTTGGAACCCAACAATTCAAACAAGAATACCTCCTATCAGCCATAGAAAATTACTCATCTGATATAGAGCCCAGTACGCTTCTCCTCCAGCCTAGTAGACCAGGGAGCTTGTTTTCACTGCAGGTTAGTGTTGTATCTACCATTCATTCCTTTATGTAAAATATGACTTATTAATCTGGCCAACACAATAGCCTAATTATAATCCGTCCTCATAGGGATCTTGATACTATTATTACCCCCTCTTATATAGCTTCAACCAAAATTAAGAATAAAGCTAACTTTTATGTCTTCATTTTTATTGTTATTGTAGTAGTATCAAAGATTCTCCCTACTTTCAAAACTCTTGATTGCCCAGTGATATTGAGATCACAATAAAAAAACAGAGCTGATAGCAATATAAGATAATAACATAGATATAATGACGTTAATCTAAGACTTTATGAAAAATTAATCTCACCTTTTATCATACAGGGTATTTGATTAGCTCTGCCACCAAGAGGGTCCTTAGATGGGGTTTTAGGAAAAGCACAGGTCTATTAATTGAGAACAGATGAGGAGAATTAGTAGGAAAGGGTCTCAGCCTCAGATAGAAAACAAATATCTTGGATTATTATGATAGTATACTTTAATGATTTACTATAAGAAAAACTAAAATTTAAAGAATTGCTATACTATAGACAAATTTATTTTGTTGATAATTATCTAAGTAAATGAGAAGAATCTTTTTATGAGAGAGATGCTTTAAAAAAAAGGATCTATATAACTTGATCTTTTCACTTCTTACATCATGATACAAAAAGATAAAATAGATAACTTTTATATAAGACAAGAAAGTAATTGAATGATATAACTAAGTTGCTCTTGAATGGCTATTATAGTTAATTTTTTTTCTCAACCCTAGTTTAAAACCTGAGAAGACATAAGGGCCCCCATATAGGGGCGTAGCTCTAAAGGGCTGAATCCTAAGGCAAGCACACTTCCTATTCTATTAAATAAAGTGGGCTTTAAATTTCAATTCATCTGATTTTAGTTGGTTATCAATTTTTTTAATTTTAAACTAGTATGCTTTTAATAAAAAAAGTCTAAAGTTTATATTGATTGATTCATATAATGCTGTCTTAGGTGTAATTGATGTTATTTGGAAGTCATGTGACTATTTTACCGCAAAATCTCCACAAACACCACTAATAGGGATAAATCAACTTATAAACTTGAAATTAATTCAGTTATATCATATTAAAGATTTTGGTGTCTAATAATGTTGTTCCCTACAATTTTATATGATTGATCATTTATCTTGGTGTCATATTAAGGCTATAGCCACCAAAATTACATTTTTCTTAAGATAATACCTGATAGTATTCTCTTACAAATTGGTAAATGGTAAGGACAGAACTATAAGTAAATATCATACATTGTATAGCTTATGTATCTGCTTAAAAAAACTAGTTTGTGTCCCAAAACTATAATTTATTTATAAACTAGTATTCTAAGTTTAAGTTTATGTTGTGTTTCTGTATTTGACTTGAGCCAAATATAGTGACACATCAATTTTTAATCACTTGGATCATAAAATATGATCATCCCTATTAATTGAAATTCCCTGACTCCCCCATCCTCCTGGGTATAACCAGGAGTCTTTTTTCTTATTCAAACATCTAATGTCTTTAAAAATATTAGTGGCCTATAAAAATTATATAATACTTCCTCAAAAATACTCCCAAATTCAGTTTTTTGACAGTGGTAGCAGCGGTCTAAATAACTGTCTTTCTGCCAGAACTTTAATAAGATAATAAGTTTCAACATTAATAAGATAGTTATTAAGACTTATGATCATCAGCTCAGTCCTCATATCAAGATAGTCAATCTTCCTCTTAATAGGCTCTTCATAAAAAAAACGACCCCATTTTATGCAGTCATGTTGTATACAACGGGACAGACCTTCCTTTAGAGACTTTCAATATCATTTTTGCCGCCAAGTTTTTTTTCTGAAATACTGGGGGACATCACAACCTCTCCTCCAGCCTTGGACCCCAATGTTATGACTCCTCATATTCTTAAACGCCTCAAAACTATTTACCTTACCAAATTGCTGGAAGAAAAAATGATAATGCTCTAAACTGGATAGCAACTACTTGCAATCAACTTAGTTGTGTTAAGGTAAATCAGAATCTCTAGGTTGGGGGAGCCAGCTTTTTTCTTATTAACAATACAGAAAGATGGGTCAAACAATGGTATATTGACCATCTCCAATCCACAGATTGGAATTAGTTGACTTTGAATCTTCTTCAATATTCTAAGCAAAAGGACAAAGAACTTTAAGTCAAATGTCTCCTCCATAATATCTCTCAAATTGGTACTGTATTGGTGTATGATTACGTAAATAAAGAGATCAGGTCTCAATCCCTGTCCAGCATTGATTCTAAAAATCTTTGCCATGAGAATAGAGTATTTAGAAGGCCTTTAACCTGATGTTGTTTGCTACTACAATACAAAAAAATGTAAAACCTAAAATAAATTTACAGATAAGCTGAACTTAGTAAACTTAAGTAAAATACTTTCTATTGAACCATAATGAAGAACAAGGACACAACTACAGCCAAGAACTCCAACAGTAAGAATGGGAACAAGTGGCCCAAAAATTTGGGGAATAAAGGTGGTTGTCAACTCAGCTCTGCCTGTAGAGGGAAGATAAGAATTCAGTCCCAAACTTTAACTGCTCCTCAATCCTCAAACTTTTGTCAAAATGAGGCCAAGTCTGGTTTAACATAATAAAGACACTTTAGCCTCTACAGGCACAAATCAGATCAGATTACTAATGTCTCCATACCTTCCAACAATCCTGTCTTGCACTCAAGAAAATCCAACTCCTATAGAAGTAGATATTCTTCTTTAGTTTTGTATCCTTTTAACTTTTTGGCATCATTTTTTAAGGGCTTTTTTGATACTGGCGCAGTTAATGCTTCAATATCAAATTCTTTGTAACCCAACATAAACTTTAGACATAACTCTCCTTAATTGAAAAGTTATTTTTGGCAGATGGAAACCTCTTGCATAATCAAGGGTAAACAAAACCGTTTAATCTTTTTCTACAAAAGTATTGTTAGTACTGTTAAAGGACCTGTTAAATCCATGATATAATTAAAATGGTGCTTGAGTTGGATTAGATTGGATCAAGGTTAATGACCCTTATATTGATTACAAATCCTCCATCTAATCTATCAAACAGAAAATAAAACCCATCACATCTACCCCAACCACACAAATAAACTACTAAGGGATTATGTATCTGAAGTCATGGAAAGTGAAGAAGTGGGTAATAGAAACAATTTTGAGACCTACTTAATGTAGATAATCAGACATAAACCCAACCAAATAATTCCTTTGTACCTTCAAAATGTGCAAACATTGCTTGATGAATATAAGGATGTCTTCAAAGAGAAGCTTCTTGGGCCACCCCCAAACAATTGGGTTATCAAACACAAAATAAAATTAAAGAGGACCACTCCAAAGCCCTGACCTTATACAAACTCCCACTCAAGGAGGATGAAACCCTTTACAAACACCTCCAATATGCACTCATCTAAGGGGACATTTAAATTTTTCAATCATCCTTTGTGGCCAAGAAAGACAGCTCACTTTTCCTCATCACAGATTACCATAAGATCAACAAAGTTACACTTAAAATTAAATATACACTTTCTCTTGTGGAAGAGTTGTTTGACAAACTTGGAACAGCCCACAACTTAAGTCAGAATTGATCTTGCAAGTGGGTACAATCCAACATAAGTCTAAGAGGAAGACTTCCTCAAGACAGAATTTGAACATATCATGGTTCTTACAAGTTTATTGTCCTAAACTTTGGGATGACAAATTCCCCCTCAACCTTTATATGTCTATAAATAGAATTTTTGCTAACCATATCAATAAAGAGATACTGATATCTAGATAACATCATCATATATAGTGCAACTTGGTCTCAACACCTAAAAAGCCGACAAGTCATTGTTGGAAACCCTGAGAAAGACTAAACTCTTAGTCAAACCAACCATATGTAGTTTTTTAAGAAGAGGTAAACTTACTAGGCCATATTGTTACAAAAAAAAGTATTAAGCACAACTCAAAGAAGCTTTGTGCTGTTGTGACTATTCCGCCCCCACATAATAAAAAGGACCTCTGAAAGTTCCTGGAAATTGTTTCTTACAATAGGAGGTTAATACTAATTGTAGTGAGTTAAAAACACCACTAAAATAGTTGACTGGATCTAAAATAAGAACTCTTGAGTGGACCCCCCTCTGAAATCACATCTTCAACAATTGAAGACTTTAATTGTCAGCCTCCCCAATTCCTTAATATATGCAGGTTAACAGACCTTAATAAGTGCAAGGACTCCTCAGATATGGCAATTGGCGGAGTAATCTATATAAAGTGTCTAGTAGTGACTATCTGCTTGTGACCTACAAGTCAAAAAGGCTCTAAGATGGGGAACAACTTTACCCCATTAATGACAAGGAACTAATTGCCTTTTGCCACTGTCTCAAGAAGTGTTAGTACTACTTGGAGAGAAGCAACAAGTTCAGGGCCATGAATTACAACAAGCTACTCATATGTTTTAAGTCCTATTTTAATCATGTCCCAAATACAGGTCACATGGCTTGACCACCTTAAATCCATCATAAAAGTCACCTGTGATCCTGGAAAAGAACTCTTTAAGGCTTATAAACATTCTTAATTGTAAATTTGTAACCCAAAAGGACGTAAGGAATGAGCTCAGACTGGGCTCTACTTGTTGTGAAAATCTCAAGGTGTAGTATTTAAAAGAGCCTCATTAAAAACAATTGATATGATGGCCAAAAAACCAACACCATTTAGTCAAGAAATACAGTAGTCTAAACAAAGAACTAGAAAATAAAGCATCTGTCCCTTACGTCCCAACTACACAATGAGCTGACAGTCCTGAAGTACCATCAGCTTCAAGGATACACAGAATTTTGTAATCTATACAAGTACATAAAGCAAAGGGTTGGAGGAACTCAATGCTCAGGGATACTTAATAGATCCTCAAACAACGCAAAATGTATAAGCAATATGGCTGTAGAAAATTTTCTATCAAGTCCACTATCCTAATCTTGTTCAATAAAATCTTAGAACCTGAGATTTGGATATTTTTGGCACTATGTCAACTTCTGGTTAGGACTCTAAACAGTTCATTATAACCCGCCATTGATTACATTGCCCAGTAGCCAGTAGCTTAAGCTATCAAAAACCATACTGAAATTCTGTCAAAAAATTCATGGTCAGGGTATTTTAAGAAGTTTTAAAGTTCCTGACTTTATTAATATTAACATTGGACCAAAAAATGTTCAATAAAGACATGAAGGTCTACTTAGGCTAGGAAAGTGACTATTAACAGTCACAGTTATAATACATTATTCTATTCAAGATTAAGAGTGTTGAGACCTAAAACCAAAAGTGATGTTAAAATGTGCAATGTAAAAGAGTCACCAAGTTTTATATGTTACTTTCACTAATTTGAGAATCTCAATTTTCTTGTGTAAGATATATATTATGACATAGACATCTTTTGCTTGACCAGACTTAATATACCATATGCACCATCAAAGTTATAGCAAATATGCAGTAGGTATTCTTAAGCTTATTTTATTCTTTTTGAGTTAGTCAAAAGTCTCAACACAGAAAGTGTCATTATAATAACTGAGTGAATAAGTCCAGAAAAACCCTATTTGAGATGATTTACAGAGTTTTATCTTAGTAAAATATGTTAGAGCTACAGATGAAAAAATAATAAACTGATAAAACTAAAGTAGCATGTAGAGGAATTATAATAAGAATAAATGAATTTTAGCTAGCTAATTGAACCTATTTTATAAATTGGCTAATTAATGCACTCTAAGACAGATCATAATTGAGAAAAATGCCCAGAAAAAAATAAAATAAAGGTCCTATTACTTGAATGAGTATTGATTTTACATTTTGAGAGATAGTTAAAGACTTTTCTGTGTGATCACAATAATTTAGTGCTATAATTTATACTTTGTTTTATTTCTTTCAAGATTAAGAGAATGACATCTCCTGCAACGCCTTCACAAAACTTGCTAGAAATTACTAAGTATAACAAGAAGTTAAGAGCTTACAAAGTAAAAGTAACGTCAGATGAACCAAGAGATAATATCATGAGTATATTGATAACCTTTCCCTTGGAAAGAAGTCAAACTTGATTATTTCTATAAATAAAGGAGAGAACAAGTTAGCAAAGCTACACACTAAGAAAATAATTATGCCTGCAGCTCTGAATCAGGAGATTAGTGATTTATATCTTGCGTTTTAGAGCCCAACACAGGGGCCAGAATGGCAAAAAAGATCAAGAAATCAGGAAGAAAAGTCAGAGGCTGTATATGTCAAGAGTCCTGTTTTTATTGTAAAACAGGATGATGGTTACTATTGTAAAATAAATTGTTTTGTTTTGTAGGTAACTTTAATCTATGTAAGCATTTCAAGTGCAATCACACAAGTGTGTCTAATGACCTCTTTGTGACAGTTGATCATGGTGAAGATCTGTCACACAAGTGTGTCTTGTGTAGTCTTTTTGACCTCTGACAACATTATGCTAAGAAGTACTACATAATAAGTTGACATATGGTAGGCGTTTATGCTAGGATGCATTTACCTGTGGAAATGTCAATAGAGTTACCTCTTTATTGTAGCTGACAAAAGCGCTTTTATAATGAGGAATTTAAGATAAAGGCCAAACCTTGGTCATTAGGGGTTTTTTTATGACTTGATAGAAGAAATAGAAAAAGGCCAATATCCTGTAATAAGTCAAAGATATTAAGAGTGTGTCTCATAGACGTTTTAATAATTAAATTGAATATTTCTTCAAAAGGAATCATATCATAGAACAAGATATGTAAATAGTTTCTAAACTAGGAAATCAAATTATGGACGTTGTTATGCTTAGGTAAGTAAGGATTAAATTGGTAAAATTTTATGTTACCCCTTAAATAAGGAAAGAGAAGTATAAAATGGTTGAATTATTTTGATAGAAAATAATTCACAGTGCATTTAATTAAGAAATTGCTAAAAAAAAAAAGTAGAGCAACAAGTGTATCCTAGTCAAGATATTGGTTGCTATTAAGAACAGATCAAAAAGAGCTCTTATATTGAGTTTACTAAGAGGTAGTAAAAACAGAAAAAACAGGTTAGTTCTTAGAGTCAGCATTGACTAAAACTCTGCAGTGGTTTAAGTCCAAAGTAGGCAAAGTCCAAATAGTCAAAGTCTGCAATTAGTCAAAGTCTGAATTTTTTCCATATTTCATGTTTAATCTAACCAAAAATTAATTTTATTATTAGTTTCAAAAACAAACTAAACAGAACAATAGCTAAGATTAAATTCTATTAGCATGTTAATTCTAGTAATTTTTCATATAAGAGAAAAAAAGTTTTATTTAAAGAAAGTGATTTTACTATAATAGACAATAAAATTTTATCTTAAAAAATTATTTTTTAAATGTAAGTTATATTTAAAAACCATACAGAAAAAACTTGAGATAGATTTTTTACAGTAACAATAGGAAATTTTATCTATCATGCATTACTATTTTATAAAAAAATCTACAAGTCTTATTATCTAAGCAACATCTTATATATAAAAAATTTAACTTGTTACCAAACTAAGAAGCTTATATACTTTAGGTTAGAAGAACTAACCTACCTGAAAGAAACTAGAAAATTATCTATTTAAGCTTTAAGAGTTAGTATGATAATAGTATAATACTGTAGTAGATTAAGTTTAATTGATTTCTTAGTATTTAAATATTGCTATATATTCATGAATCCACATTAATAAATTTTATTATTGGTATAAGCTAGACAAAAAAAAAGATTCTTATTTATTAAATGCTATTAAATAGAGAATATATCACTATTGAAGATCCTTTATTTTAATTTAAATTAGGAAAAACTTATATTGTAGAACTTCCTTGAGCTTTTAATAACAAAAAATCAATTATTTATGTTTTTAACTCTTAATTCATTATTTTTTTCCCTTTTTTTAAATTTAAAATCAAAAATTATTAGCAAGATAACAAGAAAGCATTGTTATTTTCTTTTTGGTAACAAATCTTTTTTTAAAATATAATAAAAATACATATTGTATACAAGAACTTTGCTACCCAATAAACTGGAATATCACTATTATTTCTAAATTTTAGCAAATTAAAAATTAATTTTGAACTAAACAAGTTATTTGATAACCTAAAAATAACTTTAGTTTTCAGAAAAGAATAGATTAAAGCTAATATAACTATAATTCTGATTAATTAACTATTAAAAAATCTACAAACTTATAAATTACTTAAAAAACATAATGATTTGTAATTTAGTTTACAATCAACTAACAGAAGCATTTTTTGTATATAATTTTAGAATATTATAGAATAGTTTTCAATAAGTATGTTGTATTACTACAGTTATTATCTATTAATTTCAAAAAATCATTTTATTTAGTTTAGTTTCATCTAATTTCAATTTGGGGGAACCTTCAGGGCGCGTTTTGGTATATTATTGTAATTTTAATACACATTCAAATAATATTCATAGTCATGTTATTTCAAATCATAAATCTCCATATTAAATTAGTATATTCTATAAAATTTGAGTATATCCAAGCAATTATTTCAAGTTGGTTCAGTTAATAAGTTAGAAATTGATAAATTTGAGTTAATTCCATATGCTCATCATTATTTGCGTTACATTTTACTTTCTCATGATACAATTTCTTATATTAATTCAGATAATTGTTACTGACTCAATTTTGATATATTTAGTAAATTTTACCATATTTGAATCATTTTTCATAAGTTAAATCAATATTTATATTTAAAAATAATTTATTTCATGGTCAAAGTACTACAATAATTTCTAATTTTCAACTGATGATTCATAGTAAAACTTTGAATATTGTTTTACATCTACAATCTTCTGATATTTTTGGCATAGTAAGCTATTTTTTAAATCCTGTAATTGTAAATTTTATATATGAAAGAATTGAAATAACTAAAAAATTAAATATTGAAAAAAATAAATTAAGAAACATAATAATATTTTATTATAAAAGAAGACTAAGCTTTATCCTAGGATTCAAAGGTGCTGTTAATAATATTATAGGATTATTTGATGTTATCTGAGATTATTTTCAAGTATCTCATTTTATCACTTTGATCATACTCACCAACAACAGTTCTAATTCTATTTCTTTCTTTTAAGAATCTTCTGGGCAATGCTCTGATGGTCAATGGTCGTCCAGCATCAGCAAGGACAACTTCATGCATATTGGATATGTGGAGGTCCCTCAAGACAGTTGTTACTCTGTTGATACCCCTAGAAGTGGGGGGGATCAGTTGCTTGAGGTTACTTTGAAACTTTTCAACAACCCCATTAGTCCTAGCAGTATTATTGACCATAGATTGATACTGGTTCCAAGAAAGTCTAATTCTTGTTTGGACTCTTTGTCTATTGGCATCAGTGCATCCCAGCCAGGTGCTCTGATAATAATTGTTGATTGGTTGGAGTGCTCTATCGTTTCTTCTGAAGAAGGGGAGACCCATCATTTCATCATAGGCTTGATGAACATGTTTGAGGGAGACATAGGCCAATGCCACATGTTATCTTAGATAGGCTGTAGTAATTGGATCTGTTAGAAGATTGGCTGCAGTTGGATCTCTTTTAATCTTCCTATAGATTGCCAGTCTATAGTGAAAACAGCACCCTTGAAGTGTTGCAAAGGGCATCATTTCTTAAAAGGCATTTCGTTGGGCAGGCTCAAAATCCATCATGATGGTTGGCATATTTCTACTCATATTGACTACTTTAAATAACTCTCTGAGAGCATTAATATAAGTCTCCTCCCTCTGATTGGGTAGAAGGAAGTAGACAAGAGGAATGGATTTACCCCCTTTCATAGCATAAATTATCCAAAAGGCAGCAAAGGGCTCTGGGCAGGTTTTAAAAGTGGAGTTGACAAACCAATTTCTGGATGAATTTAGTGCCCTAATTCCATCCTCACTAGAGAGCATAATAAATGGGTTTTCTTCCTGTTCAAAGGGGGAAACATACATCACAAAACTAGTTTCTTCATCCAGAAGAAATTGGTTCTCATTAAAAATTAAATTAGCAATTGTTGATACTTGATTTCTTGGGATCCAATTTGTCTTTCTTGCATTGTTGATTAACCCTCTCATTTGTTTGCCATCT
>CAOJZF010000577.1:0-17763 GCA_948465475.1 Thalpophila matura
GGAGTTTACTAAGTCTAGAAGATCAGAGACTTGATGAATCTTTTGTATCTTTTTAAGTGATGATTTGTTTTTAGTAAAGGATGTCAAACGCTTGACTATGAGACCCTGAAATATCTTGATCTCTTTCTTTATTCCCCTAGGGCCAGGCTTCTCTACGCCCTTGGCGGCGTAGTTTACAAAGTTCTTTTTTTTTTCTTGTTGGAAGTAGATCAACTGGGGTTTCTTTTGGTTAAGCATCAATATTTCTTTTAAGATTTGTCCCTTCCTAAGTCCTTCTGCTTGATTACTTGGTTGTAATGGCAAAGGGACTGTCAAACATTCTTTGCTAACAACTGGATAGTCCTTCCTTGGTTACAATGGACTCAAAAATTCTTTAAAGTTCCTTGAAACAGGAGATTATATACATGATATGGTCCAAATCCTTCTGCTTGCCCTTGTAAAATTCGCCTAATGCTTCTTTGGGCTCAAATTTCTCATACCAGCTGTATTTGAATCTCTTCTCAAGATCTTCCCAGGTGGCAAAGTCTTGGCCTGTGAGCCATAAGATCACTTTGGACCCGCACAAAGCCTTGAACAAGGCTACTTGGGTGGTATTGTCTATGTTATCAGCTCTCAATTTAAAATTATTAATAAATCAATGCCCCTTAGAGATTTTCCCACTGAACATCTTAGGTTTTGGGAGCAGACTTGCTTCCACGTCTCCTTGACCTATGGGCACTACCATAAGCATCCCTGCATTGGGCTCTGATGTTGGAGACTTCACCAATCATTGTGGACACTTGGCCAATAGCCACAGAAAGAGTCCCCCTCTTATTAAGCCATTTTAGTCTTGATGACCGCTGAGGAATACCTGGAAAACCTCAAGTTGTTCTAATGACATGGATGCAATGTATTTTTAGAGAGCTCATGGTACTGAGGTAGACTTGAAATGAATGAATTTTCAAACCACATCTTGTGCCACAATAGTTAGCAACTCAGAGACATCCTGAACAGCGTGATCAGCATGATTTGATCTGGGAGGCATAGTTATTAAATATAAGTATTATAATTGAGAGATTTTGTAAAATGAGCTAACAAGTCTTTATTAGAAAAAAGAATGATTTGAAGATTTGGGACAAATGATGGGGGTGATAGGGACTCTTTTACCTTGAACTCAAGAGATTAAGACATTAAAATCAGCATACCTTAATTCTTGTAGAGTTCTATTCATCTCTTGGGTTTCCAAATGAGCTCTTGCTGTCCAGTTAGCCTCTAGGTTCTTTGGTTCTATTGGTTGCCCTTAGAACCCGCAAATGGGGTTGGTCATAGGTTCTGTTGTTTGTTATGGGACTGTTGGCCATTTGTTAGGGGGAGTTACAACACTAAGTGAAAGTAGGGGATAACTACAGGGAAAGTTTATTTTTATTTTCATTAGTGTATTGTTCGAATCTAAATGTAATTAATTCAAAGCAAGAAAATACTTAATAAACAATTCATCTTATAATGATTTATCTTCTATTTACTATATATATGTAGTAAAGTGAAACAATTAAGGCAAAAGTAATTCATTTAAATAATAGAAATTGAGATTGCAATCAAAAAAAAGTAACAAAACATGAGTTGTACTTTTGGGTAATGAGATTACAAAATTTGACTAATGATGATGCAAATATATATTAAGAAAAAAAAAAAAGATAGATAATTAGAACAACAATATAGATGCAAAAATGAAAATATCATTAAGGGTAGTAATATGAATGCAAACTAAGAACAAAATAAGGATAATAATACAAATTTAGAAATAAAAGTAATAAAATGAACAGTGCACAGATGCAAAATCTGAATAGTGATATTTATGGTAATAAAAGCTTAATGTGGATGAAATTTCGAAAAATAATCCAAGATATGATAAGTAGAAGAATCAAAATAATTGATAGATTTATTCAAACTAAGATAAAAATTAGTGATTTAGCTTAAAAGATTGGTAATGTTCTAGACCGGAAAGAATGTTCAAGATCACTAGTTAAAACAAGATGACATAAACAAAATTGGGGCAAAAAGCAATAAAAAATGAAAGGTGATATGATAAAAAATGCACCAAGATCAGAAAAGACTTAAAAGAAGGCCTACTATAAAGAGTCTAAAAGGAAGTGTTATTTTTTTAAAAAAAGATTTCATTTCTTTATTAAAGATTAATAGAAAGAAATTGGTGATCAATAAAAATTTTATAATTGAAAATTCATCCTTTATTTGATTTAATAATATCTTCTCTAAGATTTGATCCATTTATTTAAATAAAAATGTCCAGTGATAATAGATTTGATATCAATTGTGGATAAGGATAATTGACAGAATTGATGAAAAAGAGATTTCAAAGACAATGGTTGCTGTTCCAGAAGAAAGGGAGATCTTGAAAAAGTTATCAAAAGTAAATTGAGAAGTTTTCAAAAACAGAGAAGTATAATATATTGCTGTATATAAAGAAAAGAAAAAAACAATTAGTAAATTTACCTCTATCAAGTTGCAATGTGGTGGCATTGCAATATGGAGAGTTACTTACATTCTTATAATAAAATATTTTGAAAAAAAAAGCTTTATCATCTTCTATAAACTAATGTATTTAATACTTTATCTTACAAAGGGTTGATTAATATTTTGTTTTCTTTTTCCTTTTGGATAATCCTAAGACTTTCACTTATTTATTCATAGATCAATTTATAAGGTTATTATCTTTTAGTAAAACAAATACTCCCTGTTTCACTTTAAGTGACCTCTTTTTAGTTTTTACTTGGAATTATTGCATGAATGGTGTTTTTATAAGTGTCTAAGTTTAGGGTTTTTAAGTTATGCTATAAAATCTAATTTGTTATCCAGTGAGTTATAATTATTGTTTCCTAACGAGCTTAATTAAAAGTTTGATTGCTTTTTTCATATAAAATCACAATTTATACATTGAGCAGGCAGGTTTATTAAACCCCCTAGACTATATGATCTAAAGATGATAGAAAATTACGCTCCATTTATAAAATTGATTAAGGTAATATTTACATCAATTTTTTTATGTAAATTAAATTTATAGCCGAATTTCAGCTAATGGAAATTCTTTTCAGTATATTATTTTATAAGATTCAACATAGCAATCATCTTTTTTTTGGAAGACAAATAAACTGAAACAGCTAAAACCAAATAGAACAGCCACTTAAAGTGAAACGGAGGGAGTAATGATATTCTGGTGATCTGGGTCTTAATTTAGTTTCAATCCCTGAGACCAATAAAATTTTCTCAAATTTTGAGAACATTGAACTGTCTCAATATGGAGGAAACAACATGATAAGATGCTATTGCATATAATTTTAAGTATATCTATTATCTGTATTGTTTTGATACAGATAAATTAAAACATTTTTCTTATAAGCAATAAGTTAAAATTGTGTGACTACTCGTTATTAAAGTTATGGATTGTAAGGAAGAAAAATAGTAATTTAAGTGATAAAGATTTCAATCAAGGTATACTAGAAAAGCACCCATAATTTCATGTTGATTCCTTAGTATATAAAACTCTAGAATCATTTGTACCCTTCATAACATGGTTTAGTTTTTACTATTCTTAAATGAAATATCTTATGAAAATAGTTAAGTATTTCAATTTCCACACAAAAACTTAACTAAACCTTAGTTGATATCAAGTAAACTATTAAGTCTAGAGTGATTTTGAGAAATTAGTACTGATAGACATGTTTTCATTAATCTTAGAGTCTATATATTACTGCAGTTCCAAATTAAAGTATTGAGGTTGATATTTTTTGTAATTTTTTTAACAATATCCTAATACTCATTAAATATACTGATATCATTAGTGAAATAATTACTGTTGTTCTTTGCTTAACCAGATAGATAAAGACTTTATTATGACTGTTCAGAATTCAGGATAGATTTATCCTTAAGAGATAATTATTCAACCAAATTTTAACTTTCTTTGACATTAAAAATATTATCAATATTGTAGCAAAATTGTAAAAGTAGATAAATAGCTTTACAATAATAAATACAAACTATAAATACTTTACAGCTATAGTATTTAATCATACTAGTTATTGTAGATTTTAGAAATTTTAGGTAATTTCCTTTACACTTAAAAAAAGTCATTTTATATTCTTTAATTTAATAAAACTATCAACATATAGTTTTTAAATCTCCATTAAACTGGCCTCCCATTCATAAAAGAAAATTGGCTAATGGGTTTAACTATCTACAATAAATGAAACTATACTTTGGCTTCTTATCATACATGTCTAAACTATTACACATATAGTTCTTGAGCTTGAATCTAGAGAGAAAAACTTTGTACTAATATAAATTTGGTTTTTTGGTTCTCAGAAAATTTAAATGTGTTTAACAAATTTGTGTTTTTCTTGACTATAAACTTAATGAAAAAACTATCACACAAAGCAATACTAGATTTGTTTTTTACACAATTAGAAAAGATGTAATACTACTGAATTACAGAAATGAGAATTGCGGCTTTTTCTGCAATTCTCATTTTCAATATTATGGTTAGGCCCCTAACAATTAAGAATTGAATTATATTTAAAAAAAAATTTGTATGTAATTTACTATAAACCAATTCAAAATTCAGAATTGCGGAAGCTGAATTTTGGGTGGCAATTATTATCACCTAAGTAAGCTTCACTATTTAATTAAGCCTAATCTATTAGTCTTTTTTAATCAGAACTAACAATCACAGAAGGAAAATTGCAAAAATTAGAATTGCAGGATTGTATAAGAAATGATAGGAAATAAATAAATTATATTAATTAGATATTATATAATAAAAATTAAATAGTTTAACAAAACATAATAAAACAATATATTTATTCTAATATAGTTACATTTAATTTTTATCAACAAATCATATTACTTTTTTATAAAAAACTAAACATATAACAAAATGCATATGCTCCAGATAGAGGTTGCTATAGCATTTATTTTCAAAAAAAACAGAGATTATAGTGCAACACAATAAAATTGGATAGAAGAAGAAACATGGCCAATGAAACTACTTTAAATTATATTATATATGATCATACTAACTTCTTGACATCAAATACTTGAATCAGTCATAGAATGTCATATTAAGCTATAGGAATACCATTTACCAGATTTTCACTTGTTCTTCTTGTTTATTGTTTTTAGTAAATTATCAAATTCAAATTAAACAAGCTTATAAAACTAAATCCTTATATTCAAAACACAATTACTTGCTGGTAATAAGCTTTTTTACAATACTTTTAGTATAGTATAGTTAGTTTTTTTAAGTTTATTAGAATTCCATTAATATTTGCTTTTATATATAATCTTAGGGAACCTCTCCTTCTTCTTAAGCTTCTTTTTAAAAAAAAATCATATCTTAATAAAACACCATAATCTTACGGAACTCATTCTCTTTTTTTTAAAATAATGTATTGTTTATGAATAACTGACTTCAAAAAACTCATCTTATCTAAGTGGACCTATCCCTTTATCTCTATTAAATATCAGAATATCATAATTTATAACTTCCTTGATATACCATGTTATTAGATAGAATAACTTTGGATCATAATGTTTCTCTTTTCTATCATATTATAAACCAAATATAAGATTCTGATTCTATTTTTAAAAAAGTTACATTTCGTATTTAATCACTTTTTTTCACTTTATTTTTTAGTTTAGCTTAGTCTTAATTCATATTAAATGTAATAATATTATTAGATTTATCACGGTTAATCTTAGAAATAGGAAGGGTAGAGCTGTGTATCAACCACCAGCCACTACCACACCTCCTCAACCCACAGCCACATCACCCCATCCATCAATAGCAACCATGACTACATCACCACAACCACATTAACATACACTAACCCCACTTTAAAATCTACCTATAACACCTTCCACTACTAAAAAATTCTTGGCAATTAGCTAAGGAAAAAATCCAAAGACAAGAATTAGAAATACTAATGAATTTTCATAAGAACTATATTAAAAGATATTCAAGACAACCAACCCCACCACAACCTATCACCACCACCAACCAGTTCAACAACTCAACCATCAATAACACTAGCCTATTCCCTGATGATCTTAATCTAGACATAGGGACTTTTGTATTAAATTATCAATTCAATCTAGCTTAACACAACACCCCCCCACCTCACCATCCCTTCCCTCTCAACAACCTTCCTCCTCATCCTTCATCCCCTACTCCCCATCCTTTGTATTACTCCTTCCTCAAACTCCCCCCACCTCAAACCACCCCTGCCTCCTCCCAGATATCCCCCTCCACCTTTATAAATCCGACTCTAACTTCTTCCATCACCCACCAGGATTCCAGTATGGAGGAAGAGGATCAAGAATCGGATATTGAAGTTGGGGATGAAGCTGTTTATCTGGAGGTGATGAGTATTTAGTAGAGGATGAAGAGGATGAGATCCTTGAAGGTGTGGTTGAGAAGTTAAAAGACAATGAGGTTGAGAAAACTCCAGTCAGGACCACAAAACCACCAAAATTTTTGAAAAAGACTCTCCCAGATAGAATCAATACCACCTGGGACCTCACCAAGGTGCTCAATACCTGTACTGGTGAGGATGGGTCTTTTGTGGTTCCTAAGGTGTGGGAGAAGACCTTCCCTATTATGACAAGGAAGGGTGGCCCTGGTTACTACCATGATGGCTACATCTTCTCTTGTTGTAATGAGGACGAGGATAAGCCCTTAAATCACTATGACTGTGATGGTAAGGGTTGCTAAATGAAGTTGATAATAGAGAGTTTTGCCAGGTTTAATGGGAACTGGTGCTGAGAGGGACAGGAAGAATCCCAAATAAAGCCAAAAAGTCATAAGTGAAACACACTTGCACACTTCCAACAGATCTAATTTGAAGAATGCTTAGGTGTCATTTGGTTATGTATTGCTGACAATCCCAATCTTAATAAGACTAACCCCATTGAGATGAAAATGGTTAGCAAGGATGACTTGCAAAAGAATGAAATGGGAACATTAGAATCAAATTGCAAATTCTCACAAAAATTATTATCTATAAAAAAGAATTTAGGGTCTAAGCACTCTTCCCTTTTAACCCTCACTATTACCCTCCCCATGTAGCTTAACCTAGAGAGTGAAAAGTTCTTAATTTTCGATTCAGGTTCACACCCTACATATAGGGTAATTTGCTTTACAACAAAGAAGAATCTCATAAAGTTGCTTAAATCTGATCAATGGCTAGCATATGCTACCTTTTGCAGTGCCCCTCAAAAATTCCGCCTTTTCTGGTCTATGAATGCCCAGTTCAACAACAGAACTCTCCCCCTAGCATACTTTCTTATGACCAGCCAAACTCAATCCGCCTATGAAGATGCATTGAAGAGATTAAAGGCTGAACTTGACTTTCTTTTGCCTGAATACTATAGCAATTACCCTAACAAGAAAAAAGCAGCAAATAAGAATTACCCCTCCCTTTCCAAACCTGGCGCTGCCCTCCTACACTACAAAGATCTCCTAGTAGACTTTGAGCTAGCACAAGCTAAAGAATTCTATGAGTTATTTAGAGGGGCCCACATGGTTGCTATTTCCACTTTACCCAATGCCTAGTCTGGAGACTGGAGAAGTTCCCAAATCACAATAATAATACAAAACTGATAGAACTAATATGACCAAGAAAGCCATTAAGTCTTTCCATGCACTTTCATTATCAGAAAAGAAAAAGTCAATGAAACTCTTGAAACATTCCTCAACACAAAATATATGAAAAAGCACGAAATTATCTCTTATCCTATTATTCAATATTTTAAACGTCAATGAAAAGGTAACCTGGTAAGAGAGGAGGCAGGGTCAAAGGTAAAGGTAAAATTACTTGGGGGCATCATAAATACTTTGATTCTAATAGCCTGAGGACCATATCCTTTCTTGAATCATGGTATAGGAAGTTCAAAGATGTTATGAATATAAAGAACCCAACCTTTGAAAATCTCATCAGAAATCTACAATTAGAACAAGATGGAACTGAAAAGCTGTTATTTGAAGAAAGCCTAGGTATTTTAAACATTGAAAAGAATCAGAAATCTCTTAAGAATTATGAGAGGATCAAGTCACTAGCTAAAAAACCCTGAAGCTCTAGGGAAAATTGAAACACCTTGGTATATAAGCAACTGCTCTTATATAATCCCCCTTGTATTTACCTTTATATTTAATATATATTTTTGCATTGCATATGTTTTTTTATCTTCTTGTGTATTCTAATATTCTTATAAGAGAATAAAATATACTGTGGATGTTTTTATTATGTTTTTAAGAGAAATAAGTTTTATTTAGAGTTTATCATATATTTAAATTTATTTTTTATGTGATAATTTTTTCTTATTCTCTGCAAAATTCTGATGATTTGAGGTAGTTTCTATACACAAGCTTTACACTTTTTCCCCTTCTTTCCCCCTTCATTCTACTAAAAAAGTATGCATAAAACCCGCAATGCTAATCTCACAATTTGTCTTTTTTGATAGACTTATATATTGAGATCCACAATTCTCATTTCTGCTATTTGCAGCTAGCCCAAAAATAAGTCATAGCTTTTTTTGAGCTTGAAAGTAGAGGTTTAAATAAATTTCTTGAATTTTGTTTCTAATTATCTTGAGTACCATAAAGAAAGCTAGCTATTATTATTGTTATTAATCTACTTTTTTTTACCTTAAGTACTAATGAAAAGAAAAACATTAGTAAATTTTTTTATCTCAACACTTTTGAGTTTACCAGCTATAATCTTTTATGATCTAGAATTTTTTTTTATTAATTAAATATATATTGCAACTTCATTATGGTTGATATATTCTCTTTTCTTGATATGAATTTTTCATTTTTAGTTGTATTGTAGTTGATTGATAAATTATTAATTTTATAATAATTAGGTTTCTCTCATGAATTTATCTTTTAAACAATGTTTTTTGTGTAGTCTTTTAAGTATAGGAACATTTTGGAATTATAAGTCATTTATTTCATCTCTGTGAAAAAAAACACAAAATTGTATAATAAAACATCCATGGTATGCAAATACAACTGAGTAGTTTGACTGGTATTGTTTTAGGCTTAAAGTAACTAATTGAATGTTTCTTATTGTAAAAGGATACTTGTTAAAATATATCTAATATATAATTGTTAGCTTTGGAGACCTTATTTATATTAGTTAGTAGAATCAATCCCAGTGATTTTTTATGATATTAGAAACATAATTATATTTTAAATTTTATTGAGATTCAAATTAGTACTTTAATTTCTACTTTCTTAAAGAAAATTATGATTATTTAAGGATACAGGTGTTTTTCTAATTAAAGTAACATAAATATTAACTACCATTGATTTTTATTTTAATCTACAAATGACTAATACTATGTGCTAAATTCAGGCATATTCTGATACACCTATTCAAGGGATTAGTTACAATAACGGTTTATGGGAACAATATACATATGTGAAAATACTATTAAACAGAACTTACCAAGGGTCTTGGATTAGAATGTAGAAATATAATAAGACTTTATCATCGAATTATTAATAAAAGAAAATTGAAAATTAATAAAGGAGTTCCTTGTACTATTTTATAGTTTGGGAGTGTTATTATCCAAGACTTTTGGAATAGCTCTCTGATTCATTTATATTGGGTTAAGGAAGTTTGCGGGGGAATTGTAACCTTACTTGGACAATTCATTAGTCTTTTATTATATTAAATAACTTAATAGTTAGGATCAACAAAGGTTTTGGAGAGCAATTAATTAACAATTTGTACAAATTCTTTTTACAGGTGCAAAGTTTATCTGACTTCCTTGACGGGACCATGGTTCTTGGAAACTAAGAATATTATCCTTTACTCAGATCAGAAGAAGGTCAAATATTTACTAAGATTCACGCTCAACAAGAATATTGTTGATTGTATTTGAATTATGCAGTCAGTACTATGAGTTGGCCATAGATACTTCTACATAGTTTTTTACTTTGACAAGTCAATTGTGTGATTTCTAACATTACTCCCAGTTTGACTTGTGTAATTGTTGGAGGCTTTCCCAACCATCAATAACACCTGGTTAATTGCCACGGAAAGGGAGTCACCCTCTAGGGCAGCCATTTGGTCCTGCTGACTGCTGAGGAATACCTGGCATGCTTTGAGCTGTTCAGTTGTCATTGTAGCAATGTATTTGCGGATAGCCTTTGGCCCCAAGGTAGACCCGGGATGAAGGGCTCTTTGAACCACATCCTGTGCCATAATAGGCAATAGATTGAAGACATCTTGACCAGCGTGATCTTTTTGATTGGTTTGAGGAGGCATAGTTTAAAGATTGTTGGAGTATGTAGATTGGAGAAAAGTAAACGGAGTTTGGATGAACAGTAGTTTTTATTACTATGAAAATATAGATGATTTGAAAAACAAGAATTGAGCGCTGTTGATGGGGAGGAAAGGACTCTTTTTATCTCTTGCTTGAGAGATCTGGATATCAAATTCCGCAGAATTTGATCCTTGTGGGATATTTTGTAAACTTGATTCCTGAATGAATCTTTAGCGCACAGACCATCCTTGTGGTTCCTTGGCCCTGTCAGTCCCTGGGATCCCTCACAATGGGATGTTTTGGTCATGCTGGCTACCTGTTCTGAGCCCAACAGTTTTTTATTATAAGAGTTACAACAGTAATATAGATAGATTAGAATATACCTGAGTTATGCACTATTTACATCATGGATAATCAACCTGAGAATTTTGAAGAGCATTGGAATATGTTATTTCTTGCGGCAATGAAGAGTGAACAGCAACAATATAACAACATATTGCTTAAGGAGAAGTAAAGTTTAATATGTGGTCTCAATTACAAGGGAGATAAGAAGTATGTTGATTTGGAGGGTCCTAGTTCTGATCCATTGTTTTTTAACCCATGGGCTGACAATCAACCTGAACCTATTAAGGTAAAAGATTCTAGTCTTATTGAAATTCCTGTTCATCATTCTAAATCATTGGATGCATCTTCTAATAAGATTTCTGACAATCTCTGAATCTACTGAGACAAAAGATTCTGGTTCTGTTGGAATTCCTGTTCATCATCCCAAATCATTGGATGCACATTCTAGTAAGATTCCTGTCTTGGGATCTGTTGAGCTTCCACCAGTTTCAGGGATTCTAACTGATATGCTGTTGTTCAATCCTATGAGTCCAAAAGGTTCTGTGCGTTATGTCCTTAGTCCCAAGGATTTTTTGGAGGGAAGTGCTTCTGGGAAGTTGAGTTCTGATGCTGAGGAACCGGCAATTAATCCAGATGGAACTCCCAATTTCCTTTATCTTGGATTGTCCAGTTATCCAACAGTGGGTCCAAGCCAGACTACTGATGACTTCATTCCCCATGTGGATGTATCTTATACTCCAATAGTTGTCAGCTATAGTATGGCTTCTCCTTTTCTGTTCCATATGTACCATATTAAAGAGTATGACCCAAAACCACTCCAGATCCTTGTTATAGCTGACAATATTTTTGTGATCCGTAGCATTGAGAATAGTATGGTTTGTTATGAGGGTTGGAGTCCCAAACGTATCTTAAATTCTGCAGACTATAAAGGTGTAATCTTTTTCCTATTATTAGGTCTTTAACGTTGTCAAGGGGTCATAAGGGCAGTACAGGATGGCAAATAGAGATGTCATGGTAAAATGTCTTTATTTACCATCATGGATCATTGGAATGAAGATTTTCTTCAAATGCATGCTCCTAAAACTTTGGGTGAGCATGCTGTGGCTGATCAAGCCATTAATTTTGGCATGGCGGTTATTTGTTTATGGTGTTGGGAGTGTCCTGCGCATGATGGGTATCATAGCGTTATTTTAGAAGATGGCGTCCTAGCAACAAAGTATATATTAAGGGAGTTACTGAAGAGGCCTTCTTAATTTACCAATCCAATAATATGAGTAATTTCCGAATTTTATGCTGGGTTGCTGGTCAATTCTTTTTAAAGCCCAAAAAGGCTTTAAAAGTATAACGTCCTTCCAATGCTCCCTGTCTTTGGGACCATATTGTTGTAAGGTTTGCAATTCCAAAGTGAAGCTTCCAGGAATTTATAGTTATCATGAAGACTATATTTGGGATTGTCTATCCCTGGCCTCTGCCTTTACTCCATACTGTTCTATTCTTTGGGTTGATTGTTCATTAAGAACATTTCCTCAACTATATCAGAATGTTTGTATGTGGAAGGCTGAAGAGCAGAAAGTGTGGATGAAATTCATGTTGATTCTTGCGGCTCTTTGTTGTGACATTAATGGCCGAAAAATCTTCAAGATTCCTGAAGATATACAAGAGGAGTATGAAGAGTCTTTACAACGTAAGCGGGTTAGTAAAGACTTACAATCAAGTAACAATCCCCCCCAAAAGAGAAGGCACACAAAGAGTAACTCAAATAAATCCAAATAAATTGTTATAAGAAATTATTATATATATATATTTGATTTTTATAAACTAAAGATTTTTTTTGACTATATACAGAATAAAATAATGGGGTGTCTTTCTTTAAAGAAGAGATAATTCTTCCATTAGTTCTGGAAGAAGGAATTTAGCATGGACTTGGCCAACATTGCTACCATCATTGTTTTCTTAATGGTACAAAAGTCTCCTGATATTTGCTGAATGATAGTGTAGGGGCCAACATAATTCATTCCTAGTTTATTGGAACGTTTACCTGTTCAAAATTGATAATAGTACACCATATTGTTAAGCTTAAATTTAGGCATGGTTTTCTATTTGTGGTTATCAATAGCTACCTGTCTAGTCTTAGCGTTGGTCACATTACAAAGAGCAGCAGATTGAATAGATATCACTTTTTTGACTAGATTAGCCAAATATTACTCTGTGGTGTTTTTACCTGAAACTTGTACTAACAAGTGTAACATATGTGAAGGAGCTGCTTGTTTTCCAAATAGCAATTGAAATGATGTAAATTTAGTAGCTGAGTGAAATCCTATGTTATAAGCAAAAGTAGCCAAAGATACCAGAGAAGCCCATTTTTTAGGGCAATCTTTAGCTAATTTTTGTAATATAGACATTAATGAACCATTAGCTTGCTCTACTATTCTGTTAGATTCTGGGTGATATGGAGTAGTAAGAACCTCTCTAATTCCCATTAATTCATTTAATTTAGGAATGAATGCACTGGTAAAATTGGTACCATTATCTGTGAGTATAAAGCGGGGACATCCATGTTTATATATGATTTCTTCTAGAATGAATTTCGCAATGGTAGTAGCTCCTAAATCTTGTATGACACCAGTAATCATCCATTAAAATATTGAATCAATTGCAACCGCAATGTACTTCCATTTGGGTTGGTTTAGATCAAAAGATCCTACTAGGACAATGGAAATGATATGAAAAGCATAAGGATTTTTTATAACTTGATAGCTTGTTGACAAGTAGAATTGATTGTTGGCCAAACAAGTGGTACAGTTTGAGAGAACATTTAACATATCAATTTTCAGGGTTTCCCAATAAAATTCTGAGCTTAGCCTATCCACTATTTTAGCCTTAGCTCTGTATCCTATAGCTTTATGAGTGGCTATTACTAGAGGTGATCAATTTGATGGATGTACATATGGTAGCCAGTTTTCTTTTATCTTCTTCTGTAAGACTCCTTCAACCATTTTAGTGTCTTGAGAGAAGTTTTTGAGTTGATTCTTAATCTCAGGTTATTCTTATTCCCAAAGTTCTGTCTTACCAATTATATTGCATAACCAAATAGCTTCATTCATTAAGATATATACAGGTGGTAATCAAGACAGTCCATCTGAGTTTTGATGACATGCTCCTAGTTGGTCAATAATATTGTAATCAAAGACCTTTAATTTAATAGCCCAACAAGCTAATTGTCCCTCTGGTTCCTTTAGATTTTGTAGCCATGCCAAAAAAGCATGATCTGTTAATACTGTGAACTTTGTGCCATGAAGATATATTCTAAATTGTTTGTAGAAATAAATCACCACCAGACATTCTTGTTCTGTCACAGTATAATTTTGTTCTGCCATATTTAAAGATCTACTTCAGTAAGCTACCGGATGTTCATTGCCAGATTCATTAATTTGAGAAAGAACACCACCAATGCATATTGATTGGTATCTGTTTAAACTAGAAAGGTTCTATTGAAGTCTGGGTACGCAAGTACCAGAGTTTTTACTAAGGCTTGTTGTGAAGAATGGAATGCTTCTGAACACTCTTCAGACTAATAGAAAGTATGATCTACTTTTAATAATTGAAATAGCGGTGCAGCAGTTTGTGAAAACATAGGAATAAACCTTTAATAGTAATTTACCATTCCCAAAAAGACTTGAACATCACGTTTGTTATTTGGATACAGCATTTTAGTGATAGCGGTGATCATATCTTCCTGTGATCATATTTCTTTAGAGCTGACTACAAATCCCAAGTATTTAAGTTGTTTGTTGAAAAAGTGACACTTCCGTGGTTTAATTTTTAATTTGCCTGTGGAATTTTTTTGAATACTGATTCCAAGTCAGCAAGATGTATAGTAAAGGTTCTACTAAAAACATTAATGTCATCTAAATAAACAAGAGCATACAACAATTTAAGATCTCCTGATACTATGTCCATAGCCTGTTGGAAAGTTGCAGGTGCATTGCATAGCCCTTGAGGCATTCAAGTTGGTTGGAATAAACCTTGAGAGGTTATGATTGCACACTTCTCTTGGTCACTTTCTGACATATTAATTTGCCAATATCCAGAATTGAGATCCATAGCCAAGAAATACTGTGCCTCCCCCTAATTTGTTGAGAGCGTCATCAATTCTTGGAAAGGGATAAGAATTCTTTTTTGTAAAGTTAATCAGTCTACAATAGTTGATGCCAACACGGTTAGAGCCATCTTTTTTATTGACTATTATTACAGGAGAGGACCATGGACTTTTAGACGGGATTAGTAGTCCATTCTGTAGTAATTCATCAGTTTTTTTGTTTGCAGCCTCATCACTGGCTTTGCTCTGTTAAATAGGTTGTGAACAAATAGGCCTATTATCACCAGTATCAATAGTATGAATAACTCCTTCAGCCTTCCCAAGATCTTGATCGTTTTCTGCAAAAATCTTTGAGTACTTTGTGAAAAGTTCCATCACTTGATTAATTTGAGATTCAGACAGATGAGAGAGTTGCTCCCTTGGAAAGCATAGGAGTACAGAAATTCCGTGGTTATCATCCAGTAGATTTAAATCAGACAAGGTTCCAAAAGAGAACACTTTAGCTATTAATTAGATTGGTTATAACTGAAGAAATCCAATTGTTTGTCCTGCTAAAATAGTCATATCCTTAGAGGATAGATTTGCTATTAGTATTTTAAGTAGTCCAGGACCAGTAGTGATAATTCCAGGAGCTACCCAAGGTTTGAATCTGGTTTTTTGCCATGGAGCTTCAACTTATCCATACATTTTAATGGTATTTTGAATTGTGGCCCAGTATCTATTATCATTTGATCACCACTTTTAACAATATACTGAGAGGGTAATCAAAGGGGGATTCCTCAATCTTGTTATTGCCAACAGAAGTTTTTTGTTCTAGAATGTTTCAATTCATAAGGAACAGGGATTACTCCATCAGTGAATATTAAGTTTACAAAGTTTGACGGTGGATTTGGAGGAGTGGCACTGTACAAGTAATATAGAGGAATGCTATGACCTATTACAGTAAAAATATTTTCTTTATGATTTGTGATTGTGCCATATTGGTTCATGAAAGAAGTGCCTTTCAATATGTCATATGAGTTATTTGGTAATACTACAGCTGGAGCAGTAACTACTAATGCTCCAAATTTTAAGGGTAATGAGCTATAAGCCCCTAATGATTGGGTAGTTTCCAAGCCTGCTGTACCATAACATACAGAGTATTCAACATCCGGAGACATTTGAAGACATTTTAAAAACTTAGAGGAAACAATGATCCCTGGAGCTCCGGTATCAATTATAGCTCTGACCTTTTTTTTATTAACTTGATATCAATTTAAGTACACTATAGTATTGTTAACATTATGAATGGACTTATAAGTTTGAAAGTTATTCAAGAAGGTACAAAGTTCATCTGCAAATTTGGGATGATATGTTGCAATTTTATCCAAATTCAGAGTCATACTCACGCCTTTAAGATTAGGAGGGATTTCTAGCTCTGGGCAACGGAATGGAAGGGAAATAACTTCTTCTGCTTATTGTGGAGTTAAATAATCTAATTGAGTTTGTTTTGACCAAGTGACAGCTATATATGTTGATTAAGGATTTGATGCAAGCAGTCCTCTTCAAACTCTGAAATCTTCATGAATAGTGACTCAGATTCTAGAAGGGAGGGTCCAAGACTTTGGTTGATTTGGTGACATCCACACAGTCTAAAGTGGAGTCACCTTGTCTTTTCCCTCCTCATCCAAGGCTTTAATTTCAGTTCCACTCACCGGTTCTTTCTCTACTCGATGAACATTCCACTTTGTTTGTTTGAGACAAGTATGCCAGAAATGTCCCTTCTTCTTACAATAGTTACAAAATCTAGTTTTGGAGTTTACAGCCTTAGAATTAGAACTAACTTTTTCTGGTTGTGTTTCACAATATTCAGGTTTGTATCTTGGTCAAACAGGGACAGGTGGGTCATAAACCTCATCTTTATACTCCAATAATCTATACAATCTTCTTATAGACAGAGCTTGAGTAATACCTGGTACTAAACCTCATTATACTTCAGTGTGTGGTTGTAAAGCAATTCTAAGAGCAGTACAAGCTTCCAATTTGTTAAAGTTATCAATTCATCTGAGAATTTGGGCTTCCTTATAGAATCAGGCACCAAATTCTTGAAGTCCTTCTTCAGGTAAGAACTTCATATTCAGAATGTTCACTTGTTTTATAGCAATTTATTCCATTTTGCCGTATTCTTCAATGAGTGCATTTTTAAATTCTCCAAATTCCCATGGTTCATCTAGTCCTGGGATAACCAAAACAATTATTGTTGGGGGGATACAAGCGGATAGTAATTAAACTTGATAAGTATTGCTAACTTGTTGTGTGATATTTTTAAATAATTTAAAAAGGTATGAATGTTGGCCTCTGGATCAAAGGTAGGGAATTGACAAAGATCAATATTGACAGGTTTTTCAGTTGGGATAGCTACCATAGGAGTATTTTGATTCCTTGAAGATGTCTTGTAATCTCCTAGTACAATTACAACAGGTATAGTTGTTTTAGAATCTCTTTGTGTTTCTGACTCCTTGGTGAGTGGATAAACAGAATTGTAGATTTTCTTTATGTCCCAATCTTTGGGGAAAAAATCATCAATACCCAAATTACTTGCTTTGTAAGAAACATTGTGATATTTATGAGTAGGTTCTTGTACTTGACTAGACAATGGAGGATTATGAATTGATTGTTCCAATAATTCCATTCTTTCATTCATTTCTCATTATTCTTTCTGATGTTCAGTGGATTGAGTGTCTAGTTTTTCCTGAAGCAGTGTGATTTTAGATGCTTTAGTCAAGATGAGAGCTTCTAGATTTCTGTTATACTCTTGTGCCTCACAGAGTTGTTCTTCCAAGTTACTCAGAGTAGATCCCACAACCTTGCTCTCTAGAATAGAGATACAAGACTTTAACATGGATAAGGTCTCTTTTACTTTTGAGAAGGCCCTGACAATTTCTTTGTCATGAGAGGAGGAAGGAGAGCAACCACAACTTTGGATTTTGTTAACCTCCTGTCATAAATTCTTTCTT